>CATKUY010000015.1:0-20290 GCA_949802685.1 Dicyrtomina minuta
TCGGCGAACAGTCCTATAATCCTCCAGCTTGAAATGATCACATGAAATAAATTCATTCAATTTTAACAGATTTAAAATAAATGTGTGACCGCCAGAGGATTTTGGGACTGTAAATACAGAAGAGATAAATTAGCCTGATACCTCTGTACACATTTGTATAGCTCTAATATTTACTAATCTATTTATTTCTGTTGCTATAGTTTTCACCTTCTTCTGTTTTAAGTTTCCGTTGGCTAGGCAACCGTCGCTGATAAGGTTTTGTATGAAATGGGATTTTAAAAAGCCTAAAATTGCCTCTAGTACATACTTGTCACTAGTAATTTTACGCCATTCTTCTACAAACAAACGTAAACGTCCCCATCGTTGCTTACCCCTCGTTACTAAGTGACGGCGGGGGCGGTAGGAAGTCTGTTGTGGTCGCCCGCTCACCCGTGTCTTCTTAAAGAAGGAGGGGGGCAGGCGCTTCCAGTTTAAAATTCTTGGAGCCTCCCTTGGTTACTGATTTTAGACCGAAAAGGTTTCTTGACCTGGGACTGGTGGTTCGACTTAACCGTGGTTGACCTAGAGGCTACAGTTTTACTGAATTTGTCCAATTCTGACTGAGATTTAAGTTTAGTTTGAAAATCCTTTCCAAACAGAGTCGATTCGACCGTCGAATTCTCCGCCACCTTTTTTTACCTCTGCGTTAAGCTTAGCTCCAATAACGTAGCGACGGTGGAAGCTGATCTGATGTTGTACATCCAAAAGAATTTGTGGTGCAGAGCATGCATGAGTCATCACTTCCTTCATCTCCTCGGGGGGTGGGCCGGTCGTCCTTAATTCTAGAAGATGAGAAATAGCTCGACCCAGCTCTGGTCAATCCTCCTCCAATCTGTCTCTGTCATCCGGAGTAACTCTTATCTCGTGTAATAACGAACAAAGATAGAGCGGATTCTAACCTCTGAATTAGGTTCTGGGGCTCCAATTAAAGTACTATTTGACGGGAGAGATGATAGCTTCTCCAGTTTCTTCTTCTTGCCCTCAGCTAAAACCTAATGTTGCCATCTTATTCCATCTATCCGCGACCTCAGAGTTAATAGGGTCACTGAACCTTGCTTCCGGTTCATATGCCCTCCCGAGTAGTCCAAGACACTCATTTTCTGGGTGTATTGAGAGGATGTCGTCGTCCCGATCATCCCCCACCGCGTCATCGCGGACCTCGTCCAACGTGACGGCCCCGGTAGATTAGGGGTCAGTCTATGTGGGCCTTGGCGGAGTGAGTGCGATCTGTGACTGTCCGTGGAGGACGATGAATCCGCACGTTGGTGGTTACCCGACCTTGACCGTCCTCGTTCATTCTTCCGGGCATTAAGAAGCTGCTCCACTTGCTTCTGTAATAACCGAACCTTATCTTTTGTTCTGTGCGAACGGCGGTGCCGGTGATGCCTGAAGGACTGTCGGGAGCTAGACCGCCGCCTGCTCCGAGATCGGCTTCGGCGTGAGGATGAGTCCGACGTCTCCGTATTTACGCTTTTCATATTCTGTTATAACTTTAACAATAAAAAGGAATATTTATAGACAAAGTGTAGTCCCAGTGTGAGGCATGACGGGCCATAACGCCCATTATTATAGAACACATTTATAATTTTCTGAATAAAAATGTGAAATTTTTAAAATTTATAAGTAATAAATAAAAATATAGTTGTAAAACCGTTCTTCTTAAGGCACGTACTCCTATAAGAAACTATAGAAATCCAAAAGGAATTGAATTCTACCAGGAAAACCGAAATATTCTTGTTCACTATAAACCTGTGAAAACGGAAAATCTCCAAACACAAAAAAAGTGTGACTGTTCGTGGCGACACACAAAACAAATATGAAAGTTGGTAGATCAAGGAGATCATTCGGTACATGGTAGTGGCTTATGGTTTGTTTTTTGGCTTTGGTTTAGTGTTATTATAGTAGGACCTACTAAAAGTGTTTCTTGTTTAGTACTAAGGGTGGACATTTATATTTTAGATTTCATGGTACGTTTGTACTGTACAGTAAATACGGAAATAATAACTTTTGTATAGGCTGAGGCCAAATGGACTTCATAAATTAATTATTATTATTATTATTATTATTCTTATAATTTATTCATTGGGTCGATTTAACCGAAGTTCATACAACTAGACTCAACCAGTCACTGTGGGTGAGGAAATAGGAGGTTACCGCGTTAGATCGTCTTGGTCTTTGTACCCTTTCACCTATCCTCGTCCCCTCCTCCACAGTAAAGGAGTCTCATTTCCTAGGCCCCTACAGTAATAAGTGGTCACTAAGGAGCACCGAATGAGATTAGGTTTCAACCAACCATCCAGTGACGTTTACCGTACAACACCGAGCCGTAAACGATTAGCAGTGGCCGAGATTTGAAGCTGGATCTGAGACTGTAAACGTTACAGTCTGCAGTCCTAACCGCATACCCAAGCACGGCTGCTTCATTATTATTATATTGTGTAATACTGCACGAAATTAATACATAGTTAGATATCTTAAAATGACACTCGGTGGGTTGCTAACGTCATCACGTTAGAATAACATTTGCATAGACATGTTTTAATTCACCGACAGGTCCACTTGTGGCTGGTAAAGTCGTGTTGGTATAGTGTGTTGCTTTAATTGATCCTTTATTCTTGATATTAGCCATTATTATACGCCAGTTGTAAATAAATAATAACTTTCTCTCTAGTTACTTTTTTAGTTATTATTATATATTTTGAGGCAAATGTACATACCGTCCGTAGGACGGGTCTTAGCACCACTATTTACTACGTTAAACTAATTATTTATGGTATTGGCTGTAACACATACGTTAGGCGTGGTGTGGGCATAGCTTCCATACAGGTTAAATTTATTGCTAAATAAAACTAAAAAATACAAATTAAAATGTTCTCGGCAGACATAAATTAATGTTTTATTTTTATTATTAAATAATTAAAATAAATTATTAAAAATAAATAAAATGAATTATTGAAAATATTTAAAATGAATTGTTGAAAATAATTAAAATGAATTATTGACAATAATTTCTTAGTTGACCTCAACTTTTTTTCTGTGTGAAAATATTTCGACCAGTTTTTAGGCTATTTTAAATTTAAATTAATTTGAAAATGAAATATATTATTTTTTAACAGGCTCTGTGCCAATCAAGATCGCCGAATATTTGAATATTTAAATTGCAAGGCCCTGATTGGGTGAAACTAAAAAGTGTAAATCGGTCATAAAAGGTGCAAAACGCAACATTGTCATTGATATTGTTGAAAAAATGAAATCCTCACATAGGGACGCAGCGATTGATACTATATAATGTGTAAAAAGTAAAAAACTGAGAGAGGAGTTTGGTGGACAAGGCATAGTGTTAATTCCTGTGGAGGGGTATCTTTTTGTGTACTGCAAGTTTTAACAGTATGACTAGCAGTTAGGCAACCCTACGGGTTGCGAGCAGGTGGGGGAGGGGGTTAGACAATGAAATAATAACAATATTAAGCGTCATAAAGCCCAAAAGTGGCGCTTGTGCGTTTTAGACGTGCAGCTTAGAGTACTTGTATAGTTGACTGGGAGATTAAGACAACACATTAGACTAACACTGCAGCTCCTACCTTTTAGATCCCAGACTTGGCCTACTCATGTAATACCACTACAGTTTTTTTTAAGGTAAAGAAAGTACATTCGTATTAGAATAACTGCAGATTCAACGGAAAATAAGAACTACAGGTAAATATATATATATATATATATATATATATATATATATATATATATATAATGATAATTTATTTATTGGGTCGATTCAACCAAAGGTCATACAACCAGACTCAACCAGTCACTATGGGTGAGGCAAAAGGAGGCTACCGCGTTAGATCGTCTCGGTCTTTGTAGCCTTTTACCTATTCCCGTCCCCTGCTCCACAGTGAAGAAGTTGCATTCCCTATGCCCCTACAAGAAGTAGTGGTTACTAAGGAGCACCGAAGGAGATTGGGTTAAATCAACCATCCAGTAACGTTAACCGTACTTCACCGAACCGAAAACGATAAGCAGTGGCAGAGGATGGAAGCCAGGTCTGAGACTGTAAATTTCGCTACAGTCTGCAGTCCTAACTACTCATAATGTAATGTAGTAATTGTAATGTTAGATAAATGGCCTATGCTGGCTTTTACTGCACGTTTTATGTATATAGATGGTTGGGTTAAAATTTTACCACAGTATTGTGTGGGTTAAAATTTTACTACAGTGTTAGCTGGGTTAAAATTTGATTACAGAATTTGCTGGGTTAAAATTTTACTACAGAATTGGCTGGGTTCAAATTTTACTACAGTATTGTGTGGGTTAAAATTTTACTACAGTGTTAGCTGGGTTAAAATTTGATTACAGAATTTGCTGGGTTAAAATTTTACTACAGAATTGGCTGGGTTCAAATTTTACTACAGTATTGGCTGAGTTAAAATTCTATCACAGCATTGGTTGAGTTAAAATTTTACCACAGTTCTTGGCTGGGTAAGATTTTCCCACATATGCTTGTCCGTGATTATGCTTGCTGTGATCATTGCTCTCTAATTCCGTATACACCTGTTACACATAAAGGGTTGGTTTTAGCGTAACCAGTTACACGATGGATCTACTGCTGAATACCATAACCGTCGACCTAAAACCCCCTTGCTGTCATATTTAGTTTAAGCTTTGGACACAGGTTTGTGCGGATTACATTAGAGCCACAACCATTCCCACGTTTTCGTTTTTGCTGAATGCTTGCTTGGGTTAAATTTTGAGAGCAGGTTTGCCTGGGTCAAGATTTTATTGGTGGTGAAGCTTTACCTCAGTCTTGGCTGGGTTGAGTTTTTCTTACATGCTTGACCGGGACGATGCTTGCAACGTCCATCTAGTCCAAACACAGCTGATATTACTATACCCTTCCTCTATCTACAAAATATACAGTGATTAGCAGTGGGAATTTTGTGACGCCTATCCCTTCTAATAGTGTAGTTTTTAATCAGTAGATTAGTAGATGACTTAAAGTCCTCATAGTTACTGTTTAGATTCTTACAAATTTAATAAAACTTGTAGTAAGATTTAAATTGAATAATCTTTTGGCTGAGCTGAACTTTTTTTATCTTTCGAAACTATTTGAATCAGTTTAAAAAATTTTTGATGTTCACACGAATTTGAAAATAGAAATAAATATTTTTGTCGGGCTGTGTGCCAATCAGGATCACTGTATTTTTGAAATTTTGAATTCTAGTGCCGTGATTGGCGTAGAGTCAAAAAGTGTAAATCAGCCATAACAAGTGCAAAACGCCATATTTTTCAAAATATTGTCGAAAGAATGACAAGGCGCGTCGAATGGTACCATAAAAAGTGTAATCAGTTGAAAACTGTCGGAGGAGTTTGGTGCACGAGAATCGTAATGGTTAATAAATGGCATATTCTGGCCAGTACTGCACGTTTTAAGTATATAGACTAGCAGTTAGGCAACCCTACGGGTTGCTAGCAGGGTGGGAGGGGGAGAATTTATGGTAATAAACAACATTAAATGGCATCGTTGAAATTGATTAGACCTAGCTAGGCCCGGAAGTGATGGATAACTTTAGTAATTAATGGCCAATTTGACTTTAGTAAGTGACGGCCAACAAAAAATTCTACAATTTAACTAAAAATGTGCCCAGAACTTCGGAAAAAGTGCACAAGAGTATTATTATATGACACTAAATATAGCTGGCCATCACTTCTTGAACTTTGCTATCATTGACTTAACTTTTTCATCATTTACTATAGTTTGCCATCATTTACTAAAGGTAGCTATCACTTAGTAAAGTTGGCCATCAGGTACTAAAAATTGTCACTAGTTACTTAAGTTGGCCATCACTTACTAAAGTTGGCCATCACTTACTAAAGTTGGGCATCACTAACTAAAGTTGGCCATCAGTTACTAAAGTTGGGCATCACTAACTAACGTTGGCCATCACTTACTAAATTTGGCCATTACTTACTGAAGTTAGTTCGTTAGCAGTTAAAAATGTGCCCAGAACTTCGGAAAAAGTGCACAATAGTATTATTATATGACACTAAATGTAACTGGCCATCACTTACTAAACTTTGCCATCATTTAGTAAAGGTGGCTATCACTTACTAAAGTTGGCCATCAGGTACTACAAATGGTCATTAGTTACTTAAGTTGGCCATCACTTACTAAAGTTGGCCATCACTTACTAAAGTTGGGCATCACTAACTAAAGTTGGCCATCACTTACTAAAGTTGGGCATCACTAACTAAAGTTGGCCATCACTTACTAAATTTGGCCATCACTTACTAAAGTTGGCCATCACTTACTAAATTTGGCCATCACTTACTAAAGTTGGCCATCACTTATCAATGAAACCCTGCTACGTATTTAGCGGAATTTTTGGACGACAGGGTAAATCAAATGTGTTATTGACTGCGGCCAATTTAACTTTACTGGGTTAAGTTTCGACTTAATGATAAAGACTTGGGTCAACTTGCGGCTGTTAAAGTCGTGTTGGTGTAATGTGGTCACCGTTACTTTTTAGGTTCATATTATATATTTTATAAGTTAATTTAATTGCATGTACATAACGTCCGTAGGACGGGCCTTAGCATCAATATATTGACTTTGTAGAAGTAATTATTTATGGTTGTGGCTGTAAGAGCCACGTTAGGCGTGGTGTGGGCATAGTTTCTTTACACGTAAAATCCATTGCTGAATAAAATAAAAAAGATACAAATTAAATATTTCTGGGCAGAGATAAATTATAAATATAAATAAATTATTATTTTTTAATAATTACATAATTTTAATGAATTATTAAAAATAATTTAGCGTTGATTTCAGTTTTTTATTTTAGGTAAAAATGTTTCTACCATATTTTAAATTCTTTTAAGTTTGAATTAATTTGAATATGAAATAAATAATTTTTCATCTTCCTGTAAGCCAATCAGGACCACTAAAATTTTGAAAATTTGAATTGCAAAGGCCCTGATTGGCTAAAACCAAAAACTGTAAATCGGCCATAAAAAGTGCAAAACAAACTATTTTAATGATATTGTTAAAAGAAGGACATCCTTACATGAAGGCGCATCTATTGACACCAAGAAACCTCCAAATAGTTGAAAACTGTAGGAGAAGTTTAGGGTACAAGAATTGTAATGGTTAATAAATGGCCTATGCTGGCCTGTACTGCACGTTTTAAGTATATAGATAGCAGTAAGGCAACCCGATGGGTTGCTAGCGTCCTAATATTAGATTGACTTGTGTATAGATTATTGCATGAGATGCAGACAGTACAGGGAGGAAGGTTATCTTGCTGTTGAACTGTAACCTTGTTTTATGGTGAGGGTCAACATAATAATAGTTTTTTGAAAACCTTCAATACTTTAGTTGGAACTTTTTTCTTGAATTTTTAAATGGTTTAAAGTTGTGCCACTTGAAAGCATTTTGACATTCAAAAATATTTTTTTTAAACTGGTTGGTTCGATCAACTCTAAAAAATATGGCACTTTGCCTTAGAATTTTTAGTGTCGTGTTATGTTGTACTCTATTAGGGCGTGTTGACATGTTCCTACTCAACAGTTATTCATAAAGAACAGGTTAGTTCTATCAACCCCTAAAACTGTACGGCACTTTGTATTTGCATTTGTGGTCGTATAAAAGTTGTTTGAAGAAAGTCAGTTAACAACTGGACCTGTGGAGCGTGACCAAAAGAAAGACCGATTCGACAGGGCGGACATGATCATGTCAAAATAGGTTCAGTTTCGTCATTTATGGACCATTATCCCTCATTTATAGTCCCTCTCTCCTTTCACTCACACCTATTTTTAATGCTAGCATTAATACTGTAAGATTTACTTGTTCTTGTACTTTTGTAGCACGCGAATTTATAGAAACGAAGTTTTACCAGCCATGTCTGTAAATGCGTATGTACGCTCATCGTAGTTATACCGGGTTTTATTTCTATGTTTTAAATGCATTTTGACATGAGTCCAATCAACCGTTAATTGTAGGAAACTGGTTGACCCCATCAACTGCCAAAACGATGAGGCACTTTTTCCTTGCATTTGTGGCTGTGAAAAAGTTGCTTAAAAACATCGATTAAAAACTGTGACCTGTAGAGCATAAGGAACAGACATATCCATTTCAATAGATGCTAAAGCTCAGCATCTAAAAATACTAAATAATAATTTGCAGCCAAACTCTGTATTTATATTATTTTTAAAAGTGATGATTAAATTTAAATTTTTAATTTTAAGTTACCTTTAAAATTTTCCTTCTCTTTCACATATACTTGTCTTCAATGATAGTATTGATACTGTAAGATGGAGTTGTTCTTGTAATTAATGGCGCGCAAATTAAACGAAAGTTTTGCCAGCCATGTCTGTAGATACGTGTGTACGCTTATAGTAGATATACCGATTTTTTTATGGTTCAAATGCGTTTTGACATGGGTCTTATCAGCTGTTAATTGTACAAAACTGGTTACCTTGATCAACTCTAAAAACAAAACGATACTCATTATATACTTTTCTCTTGCATTTGTGGTTGTTTAAAAGTTGTTGAAAAAAAATCTATTGAAAAATGTGACCTGTAGAGCTTAAAAAACAAACGGACAGGCGGACATAGCCATTTCAATAGATGCTTAAGCTCAGCATCTAAAAATACTAAATAATAGGTTGCAGCCGATTTCTTTATTTATATTTTTTATTTTTTAAGGCATGATTGTATTTAAATTTTCAAATTTAAACTATCCTTAAATTGTAAAACATAAATTACTCACATAGATATTAGCCAATTGCGATGGTTTGTAATTTTTAGAATTTAAATATCATGGCGTGTTTGGCTAAAAACAAAAGGTGTAAAACTTAAAAAAAGGATTAACAAACATTTTTCTTAAACTGCTTGAGGGGAACTACATTTTTTTTTTGACTTTTATAGTGGGATTTCGCAGTGGAGCCTATATTCAGTAATACTAATCTTACTTAATATATAGATAGATAGCCTGAGACGACACCTGGTGGGTTGCTAGCGTCATCACGTTAGACTAACATACGTTTTGATTTTTCCACGCGTAAACTTGTGGCTGTTATATTATTATTAGTGTTGGTGTAGTGTGGTCGGTTACTTTTTAAGTTCTCATTATATACTTTTTAAGTGCATGTACATACCGTCTGTACGACGGGCCTTTGCACTACTGTTTACTTTGTTATAGTAATTATTTATAGTTGTGGCTGTAAGAGCCACGTTAGGCGTGGTGTGGGCATAGCTACATACTATACTGATCAAATGCATGGATAAATAAAACTAAAAAAAAGTTGAATATTTCTGGGCAGAGATAAATTAATATTAATAAATTATTATCATAAAATAATTAAAAATAATTTTAATGAATTTAATTATTGAAAATAATCAAAATGATTCATTGAAAATAATTAACATGAATTATTGAAAATATTTCTTCGTTGACCTCAACTTTTTTTCTGTGTTACAATGTTTCGAACAGTTATTAAACTTTTTTGAATTTGAATTAATTTGAAACTGAAATAAATTATTTTTTATCAGGCTGTGTGCCAATCACGATCGCCGAATATATGAAAATTTAAATCGCAAGTTTCTGATAAGGTAAAAGCAAAAAGTGTAAATCGGGTATAAAAGGTGCAAAACGCAACATTGTCATTGATATTGTTGAAAGAATAAAATCCTCACATAGGGACGCAGCGATTGATACCATATAATGTGTAAAAAGTAAAAAACTGAGAGAGGAGTTTGGTGGACAAGGCATAGTGTTAATTCCTGTGGAGGGGTATCCTTTTGTGTACTGCAAGTTTTAACAGTATGACTAGCAGTTAGGCAACCCTACGGGTTGCGAGCAGGTGGGGGAGGGGGTTAGACAATGGAATAATAACAATATTAAGGGGCATAAATCCCAAAATTGGCGCTTGTGCGTTTTAGACGTGCAGCTTAGAGTACTTGTGTATCTGACTGGGAAATTAGGACAACACATTAGACTAACACTGCAGCTCCTGCCTTTTAGATCCCAGACTTGGCCCACTCATGTAAAACCACTACAGTTTTTTTTAAGTATAAAAAGTACATTTGTATTAGAATAACTGCAGATTCACCGGAAAATTAGAACTACAGCTAAATATATATATATATATATAATAATAATTTATTTATTGGGTCGATTTAACTGAAGTTCATACAACTAGACTCAACCAGTCACTATGGGCGAGGCAAAAGGAGGCTACTGCGTTAGATCGTCTCGGTCTTTGTACCCTTGTACCTATTTCCGTCCCCTCCTCCACAGTAAAGGAGTTGCATTCCCTAGGCCCCTACAAAAAGTAGTGGTCACTAAGGAGCACCGAAGGAGATTGGGTTAAATCAACCATCCAGTAACGTTAACGTAACACAGAGCCGAAAACGATAAGCAGTGGCAGAGGATCGAAGCCACGTTTGAGACTGTAAATTTCGCTACAGTCTGCAGTCCTAACTACTCATAATGTAATTTAGTTATTTTAATGTTGGATAAATGGCCTATGCTGGCCTTTACTGCACGTTTTATGTATATAGATGGTTGGGTTAGTATTTTACGACAGTATTGTTTGGGTTAAAATTTTACCACAGTGTTGTATTGGATAAAATTTTACGACAGTATTGTCTGGGTCAAAATTGTAACACTTTATTGGCTGGGTTGAAATTTTACTACAGTATTGTGTGGGTTAAAATTTTACTACAGTGTTAGCTGGGTTAAAATTTGATTACAGAATTTGTTGGGTTAAAATTTTACTACAGAATTGGCTAGGTTCAAATTTTACTACAGTATTGGCTGAGTTAAAATTCTATCACAGCATTGGTTGGGTTAAAATTTTACCACAGTTCTTGGCTGGGTAAGATTTTCCCACATATGCTTGTCCGTGATTATGCTTGCTGTGATCATTGCTCTCTATTTCCGTATACACCTGTTACACATAAAGGGTTGGTTTTAGCGTAACCAGTTACACGATGGATCTACTGCTGAATACCATAACCGTCGACCTAAAACCCCCTTGCTGTCATATTTAGTTTAAGCTTTGGACACAGGTTTGTGCGGATTACATTAGAGCCACAACCATTCCCACGTTTTCGTTTTTGCTGAATGCTTGCTTGGGTTAAATTTTGAGAGCAGGTTTGCCTGGGTCAAGATTTTATTGGTGGTGAAGCTTTACCTCAGTCTTGGCTGGGTTGAGTTTTTCTTACATGCTTGACCGGGACGATGCTTGCAACGTCCATCTAGTCCAAACACAGCTGATATTACTATACCCTTCCTCTATCTACAAAATATACAGTGATTTGCAGTGGAAATTGTGTGACGCCTATCCCTTCCTATAGTGTAGTTTTTAATTAGTAGATTAGTAGATGACTTAAAGTCCTCATAGTTACTGTTTAGATTCTTACAAATTTAATAAAACTTGTAGTAAGATTTAAATTGAATAATCTTTTGGCTGAGCTGAACTTTTTTTATCTTTCGAAACTATTTGAATCAGTTTTAAAAATTTATGATGTTCACACGAATTTAAAAATAGAAATAAATATTTTTGTCAAGCTGTGTGGCAATCAGGATCACTGTATTTTTGAAAATTTGAATTCTAGTGCAGTGATTGGCGTAGAGTCAAAAAGTGTAAATTAGCTATAAAAAGTGCAAAACGCAATATTTTTTAAAATATTGTCAAAAGAATGACGACAAAACGTCAAGGCGCGTCGAATGGTACCATATAAAGTGTAATTTGTTGAAAACTGTAGGAGGAGTTTGGTGTACAAGAATTGTAATGGTTAATAAATCGCCTATGCTGGCCTGTACTGCACGTTTTAAGTATATAGACTAGCAGTTAGGCAACCCTACGGGTTGCGAGCAGGTGGGGGAGGGGGTTAGACAATGGAATAATAACAATATTAGGCAGCATGAAGCCCAAAAGTGGCGCTTGTGCGTTTTAGACGTGCAGCTTAGAGTACTTGTGTAGTTGACTGGGAGATTAAGACAACACATTAGACTAACACTGCAGCTCCTACCTTTTAGATCCCAGACTTGGCCTACTCATGTAATACCACTACATTTTTTTTAAGGAAAAAAAGTACATTCGTATTAGAATTACTGCAGATTCTCCGGAAAATTAGAACTACAGGAAAATATATATATATATATATAATAATTAATTTATTAGGTCAATTTAACCGAAGTTCATACAACCAGACTCAACCAGTCACTATGGGTGAGGCAAAAGGAGGCTACCGCGTTAGATTGTCTCGGTCTTTGTACCCTTTTACCTATTCCCGTCCCCTCCTCCACAGTAAAGGAGTTGCATTCCCTAGGCCCCTACAAAAAGTAGTGGTCACTAAGGAGCACCAAAGGAGATTGGGTTGAATCAACTATTCAGTAACGTTTACCGTACAACACCGAGCCGAAAACGATAAGCAGTGGCAAGGATCAAAGCCAGGTCTGAGACTAAATTTCGCTACAGTCTGCAGTCCTTACTACTCATAATGTAATGTAGTAATTTTAATGTTGGATAAATGGCCTATGCTGGCCTTTACTGCACGTTTTATGTATATAGATTATAGATGGTTGGGTTAAAATTTTACCACAGTATTGTTTGGGTTAAAATTTTACCACAGTGTTGTCTTGGATAAAATTTTACGAAGGTATTGTCTGGGTCAAAATTGTAACACTTTTTTGGCTGGGTTGAAATATCAATACAGTATTGTGTGGGTTAAAATTTTACTACAGAATTTGCTGGGTTACAATTTTACTACAGAATTGGCTAAGTTCAAACTTTACTACAGTATTGGCTGAGTTAAAATTCTATCACAGCATTGGTTGGGTTAAAATTTTACCACAGTTCTTGGCTGGGTAAGATTTTCCGACATATGCTTGTCCGTGATTATGCTTGCTGTGATCATTGCTCTCTATTTCCGTATACACCTGTTACACATAAAAGGTTGGTTTTAGCGTAACCAGTTACACGAGGGATCTCTGCTGAATACCATAACCGTCGACCTGAAACCCCCCTACTGTTATATTTGGTTTAAGCTTTGGACACAGGCTTGTGCGGATTACATTAGAGCCACAACCATTTCCACGTTTCCGTTTTTGCTAAATGCTTCCTTGGGTTAAATTTTGAGAGCAGGTTTGCCTGGGTCAAGATTTTATTGTTGGTAAAGCTTTACCTCAGTCTTGGCTGGGTTGAGTTTTTCTTACATGCTTGACCGGGACTATGCTTGTAACGTCCATCCAGTCCAAACACAGCTGATATTACTATACCCTTCCTCTATCTATAAAATATACAGTGATTGGCAGTGGGAATTGTGTGACGCCTATCCCTTCTAATAGTGTAGTTTTTAATTAGTAGATTAGTAGATGACTTAAAGTCCTCATAGTTACTGTTTAGATTCTTACAAATTTAATAAAACTTGTAGTAAGATTTAAATTGAATAATCTTTTGGCTGAGCTGAACTTTTTTTATCTTTCGAAACTATTTGAATCAGTTCAAAAAATTTTTGATGTTCACACGAATTTGAAAATAGAAATAAATATTTTTGTCGGGCTGTGTGCCAATCAGGATCACTGTATTTTTGAAAATTTGAATTCTAGTGCCGTGATTGGCGCAGAGTCAAAAAATGTAAATCAGCCATAAAAAGTGCAAAACGCAATATTTTTCAAAATATTGTCGTAAGAATGACGACAAAACGTCAAGGCGCGTCGAATGGTACCATAGAAAGTGTAATTAGTTGAAAACTGTAAGAGGAGTTTGGTGCACAAGAATCGTAATGGTTAATAAATGGCCTATGCTGGCCTGTACTGCACGTTTTAAGTATATAGACTAGCAGTTAGGCAACCCTACGGGTTGCTAGCAGGGTGGGGTGGGGAGAATTCATGTTAATAAACAACATAAAATGGCATCGTTGAAATTGATTAGACCTAGCTAGGCTCGGAAGTGATGGCAAACTTTAGTAATTATGTCCAATTTGACTTTAGTATTTGACGGCCAACAAAAAATTCTACAATTTGACTACAAATGTGCCCAGAACTTCGGAAAAAGTGCACAATAGTATTCTTATATGACACTTAATATAGCTGGCCATCACGTTTTAAACTTTGTTATCATTTACTAAACTTTGCCATCATTTACTAAACTTTGCCATCATTTACTAAAGGTGGCTATCACTTACTAAAATTGGCCATCAGGTACTAAAAATGGTCATTAGTTACTTAAGTTGGCCATCACTTACTAAAGTTGGCCATCACTTACTAAAGTTGGGCATCACTAACTAAAGTTGGCCATCTTTTACTAAAGTTGGGCATCACTAACTAACGTTGGCCATCACTTACTAAATTTGGCCATTACTTACTGAAGTTAGTAAGTTAGCAGTTAAAAATGTGCCCAGAACTTCGGAAAAAGTGCACAATAGTATTATTATATGACACTAAATGTAACTGGCCATCACTTACTAAACTTTGCCATCATTTACTAAAGGTGGCTATCACTTACTAAAGTTGGCCATCAGGTACTAAAAATGGTCATTAGTTACTTAAGTTGGCCATCACTTACTAAAGTTTTGCATCACTAACTAAAGTTGGCCATCACTTACTAAAGTTGGCCATTACTTACTAAAGTTGGCCATCACTTACTAAATTTGGCCATCACTTATCAATGAAACCCTGCTACGTATTTGGCGGAATTTTTGGACTACAGGGTAAATCAAATGTGTTATTGACTGCGGCCAATTTAACTTTACTGGGTTAAGTTTCGACTTAATGATGAAGACTTGGGTCAGCTTGCGGCTGTTAAAGTCGTGTTGGTGTAATGTGGTCACCGTTACTTTTTAGGTTCATATTAAGTTAATTTAATAGCACGTACATACCGTCCGTAGGACGGGCCTTAGCATCAATATATTGACTTTGTAGAGGTAATTATTTATGGTTGTGGCTGTAAGAGCACGTTAAGCGTGGTGTGGGCATAGTTACTATACACGTAAAATATATTGCTGAATAAAATTAAAAAAATACAAATAAGATATTTCTGGGCAGAAATAAATTATAATTATTAATAAATTATTATTTTTAAATAATAACATAATTTTAATAAATTATTAAAAATAATTTTGCGTTGATCTTAGTTTTTTATTTTAGGTAAAAATTTTGCTACCATATTTTAAATTCTTTTAAGTTTGAATTAATTTGAATATGAAAAAAATAATTTTTCATCTTCCTTTAAGCCAATCAGGACCACTAAAATTTTGAAAAATTGAATTGCAAAGGCCCTGATTGGCTAAAACCAAAAAATGTAAATCGACCATAAAAAGCGCAAAACGCAATATTTTTCAAAATATTGTCCAAGGAATGACGACAAAACGTCAAGGCGCGTCGAATGGTACCATATAAAGTGTAATTAGTTGAAAACTGACGGAGGAGTTTGGTGTGCAAGAATTGTAATGGTTAATAAATGGCCTATGCTGGCCTGTACTGCACGTTTTAAGTATATAGACTAGCAGTTAGGCAACCCTACAGGTTGCGAGTAGGTGGGGGAGGGGGTTAGACAATGGAATAATAACAATATTAAGCGTCATGAAGCCCAAAAGTGGCGCATGTGCGTTTCAGACGTGCAGCTTAGAGTACTTGTATAGTTAACTGGAAGATTAAGACAACACATTACACTAACACTGCAGCTCCTACCTTTTAGATCCCAGACTTGGCCTACTCATGTGATACCACTACAGTTTTTTTTAACGTAAAAAAGTACATTCGTATTAGAATAACTGCAGATTCACCGGAAAATTAGAACTACAGGTAAATATATATATAATGATAATTTATTTATTGGGTCGTTTCAACCGAAGTTTATACAACCAGACTCAACCAGTCACTATGGGTGAGGCAAAAGGAGGCTACCACGATAGATCGTCTCGGTCTTTGTAGCCTTTTACCTATTCCCGTCCCCTCCTCCACAGTAAAGGAGTTGCATTCACTAGGCCCCTACAAAAAGTAGTGGTCACTAAGGAGCACCAAAGGAGATTGGGTTAAATCAAACATCCAGTAACGTTTACCGTACATCACAGAGCCGAAAACGATAAGCAGTGGCAGAGAATGGAAGCCAGGTCTGAGACTGTAAATTTCGCAACAGTCTGCAGTCCTAACTACTTATAATGTAATGTAGTAATTGTAATGTTAGATAAATGGCCTATGCTGGCCTTTACTGCACGTTTTATGTGTATAGATGGTTGGGTTAAAATTTTACCACAGTATTGTTTGGGTTAAAATTTTACCACAGTTTTGTCTTGGATAAAATTTTACGATAGTATTGTCTGGGTCAAAATTGTAACACTTTATTAGCTGGGTTAAAATTTTACCACAGTGTTAGCTGGGTTAAAATTTGATTGCAGAATTTGCTGGGTTAAAATTTTACTACAGAATTGGCTGGGTTCAAATTTTACTACAGTATTGGCTGAGTTAAAATTCTATCACAGCATTGGTTGGGTTAAAATTTTACCCCAGTTCTTGGCTGGGTAAGATTTTCCCACATATGCTTGTCCGTGATTATGCTTGCTGTGATAATTGCTCTCTATTTCCGTATACATCTGTTACACATAAAAGGTTGGTTTTAGCGTAACCAGTTACACGATGGATCTACTGCTGAATACCATAACCGTCGACCTAAAACCCCCTTACTGTTATATTTGGTTTAAGCTTTGGACACAGGCTTGTGCGGATTACATTGGAGCCACAACCATTTCCACGTTTCCATTTTTGCTGAATGCTTGCTTGGGTTAAATTTGGAGAGCAGGTTTGCCTGGGTCAAGATTTTATTGTTGGTAAAGCTTTACCTCAGTCTTGGCTGGGTTGAGTTTTTCTTACATGCTTGACCGGGACTATGCTTGTAACGTCCATCTAGTCCAAACACAGCTGATATTACTATACCCTTCCTCTATCTACAAAATATACAGTGATTGGCAGTGGGAATTGTGTGACGCCTATCCCTTTCAATAGTGTAGTTTTTAATTAGTAGATTAGTAGATGACTTAAAGTCCTCATAGTTACTGTTTAGATTCTTACAAATTTAATAAAACTTGTAGTAAGATTTAAATTGAATAATCTTTTGGCTGAGCTGAACTTTTTTTATCTTTCGAAACTATTTGAATCAGTTTTTAAACTTTTCCATGTTCACACGAATTTGAAAATAGAAATAAATATTTTTGTCGGGCTGTGTGCCAATCAGGATCACTGTATTTTTGAAAATTTGACAACCAAAAAAAAAAAAGCTTTACCTCAGTGTTAGGTGGAATGAGTTTTTCTTACATGCTTGACCGGGACTATGCTTGTAACGTCCATCTAATCCAAACACAGCTGATATTACCATACCCTTTTTCTGTGTACAAAATATACAGTGATTGGCAGTGGGAATTGTGTGACGCCTATTCTTCCTATAGTGTAGTTTTTAATTAGTAGATTAGTAGATGACTTGAAGTCCTCAAAGCTAAAATTACTATACCCTTTTTATATTTACAAAATATACAGTGATTGGTAGTAGGAATTAAGTGACACCTATCCCTTTCCATAGTGTAGTTTTTAATTAGTAGATGACCTGAAGTCCTCATAGTTACTATTTAGATTCTACAAAATATACAGTGATTGGCAGTGGGAATTGTGTGACGCCTATCCGTTCCAATAGTGTAGTTTTTAATTAGTAGATTAGTAGATGACTTAAAGTCCTCATAGTTACTGTTTAGATTCTTACAAATTTAATAAAACTTGTAGTAAGATTTAAATTGAATAATCTTTTGGCTGAGCTGAACTTTTTTTATCTTTCGAAACTATTTAAATCAGTTTTAAAAATTTTTAATGTTCACACGAATTTGAAAATAGAAATAAATATTTTTGTCGGGCTGTGTTCCAATCAGGATTACTGTATTTTTGAAAATTTGAATTCTAGTGCCGTGATTGGCGCAGAGTCAAAAAATGTAAATCAGCCATAAAAAGTGCAAAACGCAATATTTTTCAAAATATTGTCGAAAGAATGACGACAAAACGTCAAGGCGCGTCGAATGGTACCAAAGAAAGTGTAATTAGTTGAAAACTGAAGGAGGAGTTTGGTGTGCAAGAATTGTAATGGTTAATAAATGGCCTATGCTGGCCTGTACTGCACGTTTTAAGTATATAGATTAGTAGTGCGAATTGAGTGACGCCTATCCCTTTCCCATGTGTAGTTTTTAATTAGTAGATTAGTAGATGACCTAAAGTCCTCATAGTTACTATTTAGATTCTTTAAAATTTATTGAAACTTGTAGTAAGATTTAAAAAGAATAATCTTTTAGCTGAGCTGAACGCTGAACTTTTTTTTCTTTCAAAACTTTTTGAATCAGTTTTTAATATTTTTCATTTTCAAACGAATTTAAAAATAGAAATAAATATTTTTTATCGGGCTCTGTGCCAATCAGGATCACTTAATTTTTGAAATTTTGAAATCCAGTGCTGTCATTGGCGCAGAGTAAAAAAGTGTAAATCAGCGATAAAATGTGCAAAACGCAATATTTTTCCAAATATTGTCAAAAGAATGACGACAAAACGTCAAGGCGCGTCGAATGGTACCATAAAAAGTGTAAATAGTTGAAAACTGAGGGAGGAGTTTAGGTTACAAGGTCCCCGGTTAACTTACCACTATCCTATGCTGGCCTGTACTGCAAATTTTAATTATATAGACTAGCAGTTAGGCAACCCTACGGGTTGCGAGCAGGTGGGGGAGGGGGATAGACAATGGAATAATAACAATATTAAGCGACATGAAGCCCAAAAGTGGCGCTTGTGCGTTTTAAAAGTGCAGCTTAGAGTACTTGTGTAGTTGACTGGGAGATTAGGACAACTCATTAGACTAATACCCGTTACGCATTGAGCACCTACGGAGGTGACTTTCGTAAAAAACCTAGCTAGGTGCAGTGCGGAGAGCTTCCTCTAAGCCTAAGTAGGCGTGGTTTACACTAACTTTTTACCTCCGTAAATCGCGTTAGGCGAGACCTTAATACCTACGTATGTAGGTGGTTTGTGCAGTGCAGGTGCTACCTAACTAAAGGTCCTGCAATAACCACACTTCATTTTTCCCTCGCTTAAACAAGGATGCCTTTGAAACTTTCGTTCATTGGCCCTGAGCAAACATGAGCCCGCGAATTTTATTGACCAATCACGGCAGAGCTTTTAAGGTTAGGTGAGCCAGTCCGGGTCGTCATTTCTACGGAAGCTGCCTACAAGCGTTAATAGTGCGGAGAGGTGTACCTAACTATTTAACCTACGAAAGTCACCTTCGTATGTGCCAGTGCGTGTTAGGTATAACACTGCAGCCCCTGCCTTTTAGATCCCAGACTTGGCCTACTCATGTAAAACCACTACAGTTTTTTTAAGTATAGAAAGTACATTCGTATTAGATTAACTGCAGATTTACCGGAAAATAACTACAGGTAAATATATATATATAATAATTATTTATTTATTAGGTCGATTTAACCGAAATTCATACAACCAGACTCAACCAGTCACTATGGGTGAGGCAAAAGGAGGCTACCGCGTTAGATCGTCTCGGTCTTTGTAGCCTTTTACCTATTCCCGTCCCCTCCTCCACAGTAAAGAAGTTGCATTCCCTAGGCCCCTACAAAAAGTAGTGGTCACTAAGAAGCACAGAAAGAGATTGGGTTAAATCAACCATCCAGTAACGTTTACCGTACAACACCGAGCCGAAAACGATAAGCAGTGGCAGACTATTTGAATCAGTTTTTAAACTTTTCCATGTTCACACGAATTTGAAAATATAAATAAATATTTTTGTCGGGCTGTGTTCCAATCAGGATGACTGTATTTTTGAAAATTTGAATTCTAGTGCCGTGATTGGCGCAGAGTCAAAAAATGTAAATCGGCCATAAAAAGTGCAAAACGCAATATTTTTTAAAATATTGTCGAAAGAATGACGACAAAACGTCAAGGCGCGTCGAATGGTACCATAAAAAGTGTAATTAGTTGAAAACTGAAGGAGGAGTTTGGTGTGCAAGAATTGTAATGGTTAATAAATGGCCTATGCTGGCCTGTACTGCACGTTTTAAGTATATAGATCCCTTCTAGTCACTATTAAAAATTAGCAAAAATAATGTGAAAAAAATTTTTTTTACTATTTTTCATTGCTATACTAACCTATGATAATTTTCAGTTATTTATGTAAGTTAATCTAAAGATAAAAAATGGAGATGCCGAGG
>CATKUY010000016.1:0-28247 GCA_949802685.1 Dicyrtomina minuta
ACAATCAACAACCAAATCCAATATATTCAAAAACAAGAACACTCGCGGTATTTTTCAAAACAAGCTAGACCCATTGAGAGTTTATTAGCCGGAGGTGTCAACTCATTCCATTGCTGATTCTTTTCTTCATCGTTCATTGCTCATTATCCTGAATCCTCATACAAAGGCGCTAGGCCCATTGCTCATTCTTTTCATTTTCTTCATTGATCATCATCCTCACTCCATTGCTCATTGTTTTCATTTTCTTCATTGATCATCATCCTCACTCCATTGCTCATTGTTTTCATTTTCTAAATTGCTCATCATCATCATCCTCAATCCATTGCTCATTTTCTTCATTTTCTTCATTGTCATTGCTCATACCTAAAGGCTCCATGCATCTTCGCATCCTCGTCTGAAATGGCCAGCTTTGGTAATTGTGTTAATAATCTATTATCATGAACTTTATTAGTATAGTTATTTTAAGTATTAAAATAAAAATGTTTTTTTTTAAATCTTTCCCAGCAAACCACAGAATTCAAATTAATAAAAGTACGTTTTTGGTCAGATTATGAGTGGCTGGTCGGAAAACGGTTAGCCATGGATAACAGTCTGGTTTTAAACTCCAAAAACTAGAGGCCGGACATTACAAAACGTCAGTTGCCCCTGAGGAGGCATCCTAGGTTAGTTTTAATATGTTTAGTAATGTGCAGTTTCTTTAACTTATTTTAATCTAGACTCATCACAGAATACGGATAGAGGACTACCCAGTCATTTGATACCAAGAACCAAATCCAGGGCATTTGCTACCCGTGTACGCAAAGAATGAGAACTACACATCGCTGAAAAGGGTACCCAAACATTTTTACTATAAGATACTAGTCTAAGTAACATAAACTTGTTAGCAAAATACTTTCTTATCATGGCAGCATTGCTAATTATTATACAGACGCAGATCTACGGTTTCATTCCATACTACTTACTTAATTTGAAAGTATTTGACTATCTTAGTTTTAGACACAATGTTTACAGTTAATCGTACCTAACCGACATGCATTCAGTAATTCATCGAATTGCATTTTATGGTATTTTTAGTAATTAATAAAATTCAATTTAACAGTTCAAACAAAGACAAGGCGACGGTGTTCGTGACTCAGTCAGTTCAGTCACTTTTCCCAGTTGCCAGTTCACGTTCGAGCACCTTCAAATTCGAATTAATAATGTAATTGTAATTTATTGTGATCTCCTAATTTACTGCTAAAAGTAATATTTTTTAACAATTAACACGTAGTAAATAAACGTTATTTGCTGTATTTTTTTAATTAGTAATTAGGAATCACAAGTATCTCCAACTGCAGTATCTATTTTGCTATATGCCCAGAACCCCCCCACCCCCCAATAATAATGCGTTGAAATTAAAGAAAAAATTATTATTCAATCCGAGTTCAGCGTATTTTGTGCCCACCAACTATGGCTATCTCTCCCGTAATGAGCATCGATGAGAAAATTTTCGGGACCATAATTACAGAGACTTGAAAATAATATAAATAAACTCTTCCTGCTAAGTAAACTAAACTAATCGATGTTTTGGTTTTTTTATTCTACAATATTTCGAATTTGGGGGCGAAGATTAACTATAACAGACTCACTGAGTAGTTCAGTAAAGTAACACTTTACTGAACAAATATAAAGGGTAGAACCAAACAACAAGTCATTGGAGACAAGCTACAATAATTACTAAAGGACGAAAAACGGTAACAATACAATTATAGAATGACTTAACCGCAAAAGTAGATTTTGAAGGTGCTCGAACGTGAACTGGCAACTGGGAAAAGTGACTGAACTGACTGAGTCACGAACACCGTCGCCTTGTCTTTGTTTGAACTGTTAAATTGAATTTTATTAATTACTAAAAATACCATAAATTGCCATAAAATGCAATTCGATGAATTACTGAATGCATGTCGGTTAGGTACGATTAACTGTAAATATTGTGTCTAAAACTAAGATAGTCAAATACTTTCAAATTAAGTAAGTAGTATGGAATGAAACCGTAGATCTGCGTCTGTATAATAATATATTGTTAGCAATGCTGCCATGATAAGAAAGTATTTTGCTAACAAGTTTATGTTACTTGGACCAGCATCTTATAGTAAAAATGTTTGGGTACCCTTTTCAGCGATGTGTAGTTTTCATTCTTTGCGTACACGGGTAGCAAATGCCCTAGATTTGGTTCTTGGTATCAAATGACTGGGTAGTCCTCTATCCGTATTCTGTGATGAGTCTATAAGTCAAAGAAACTGCACATTACTAAACATATTAAAACTAGTCTATTAAATAAAGGAACAGTCTTAAAAATTCAAAATAATTTAACAACATTAAAATAACATAGTTCACGGGGAAAATCTAAAAAATCATCGCTCAGTTGCAGATTAAGCCGACGACCGTCGGGTAGATTGCAGAATTTTTTGTCAGGTGAGTTGCACTTTAACCCGACGACCGTCGGGTAGATTTTTCCGAATTTCGTCGGGTGTCCTGCAGTTCCCTTTAAACTTCATTACAAAACAATATGGTCAATATGTTGTTTTTTCCTCCTAAATGAACAGAAAAATCGGGCCACCCTTTATTTTACGAGTTTCATAATTGTAAAGTTAATGTAATTTTTAGGTTGTTACTGTAGACAAACTGAAAGGTAGAATTGGAAACCCATAGATCAAAATACTAATTTTTGTACGCTTTTTGTAGTAGTAAAAGATTCACTCGCATCAGGGTAACAGGTATGCGCGTCAGGTTCATTTTTTTGAACACGCAAACACTGTTTTTAGTTGTTATTCAACCACTTTCAGACGACGGAAAAACCATTTCCAGTTGAAATTATACTGCTTTATGTTTTAGTCAACCAGAACCAGTCGAAATTTGACTGTTTTAAGTACGATCCGAAAGTCGTCGTTAAACGACGAAAAATGGTCAAAGATCCCTGACTGAATGTTGTAATTTGTTCGCAAAGAACAATTGTTTTTTCGTTTGTGATTGTTCTTTCACAATCACAAACTGCTAAAATTCGATTGTGCACATTCACAATACGTATCACAATCCGACAGGAACAAACAAGAAGTAGCAAGATTTTCCAGTCGTCTCAAACGAACGTTTTGTGAGCAATCACAAACTTTCACAAAAACACAAACTGAGGCTATGAAAGTGCTTTGTTAACAAATCAGTTTGTGCACATTCTTGGACCTGAAAAACACAATATTCACAATTGTGAACAAATTACAACACTAGTCAGAACTTAACTATAACTTTTAACGCACGTGCAAAAATTATGACAAAGGCATGAATGCCCAGGCAGTTCGTTAAAAACTTTTACCTACCCCTCGAGGTTATTATTATTATTTATTTATTGTTTCAAAACCAAAGACACAAGGTCCACGACTAGCTTACAAAGAAATACCAATTTATTATAACAATTAAAATTGGTGGACAGTGGTAAGCGCGGATTTTAGTTTCACACCTGGTTTGTAATCAACCTTACTTAAGAGTGTTTATGCCAGTTTCAAAAAATTACTTGATGAAAGTGGATGAATTTATGCGTTTTGAAAAATTTTGAATTTCAAAACATATTATGGTGTTTTTTTAACTTTTATAATAGGAATTTTTCCAAAATCTACATTTAACCTGAAAAGTTTTGCTTAGTTCTCATAATTTTATTATAATTGCATTTAAGGGGGGGGGGGGCTACACTTCTACCGGTAAATTCCCAGACCTTGCCTGAGCAGATGGGTATCACTTTAATTTATTTACAGTATCTTCCACTTATTATCTAGCGACTGACTGAGAGAAAATCCAAAAAATGTTTTTCAATTCGTAACTATGAATTTTTGAAAAGTGGATCTTTTTACCGTTGTGGTAAATGGGGAGGTCTCGACAGCCCAACTTCTACGCCCAAAAAATCGAACTTGTAGACTGAAATATGGAAAAAATGCTTAGTCAGTCGCTAGAAAATTGTTCAAACTATTTAATCATTTTGATCGAAATTTCTACTAAATTCTCTGGAAAGCACGAAATTTTATGTCCTATGTTTTCCATGAGGCAGTCATAAAAACTGCATGTGCAGTAAAGAAAAGTACCACTCTGAGGGAACACCAATATTTTGCAGTCGGCGTTAAACTTAAGCGTACTTTTAGCTACTCATTTAACTCTAACATGGAAAAAAGGATATTATGCTCCCAAGAACAAAACTTGTAGGGGAAATGACAGCCCCAATATTTAGTATCAACCTAATTAACACTAAAGTGGCCCAAACTGCTGTTTTAATATGAGATTGTATTAGCTATAAACAATGATTTATTTTGACGCCGCCTGGTTATTTAACACTGCTTGAAACTAATATTGTATAATAAACTAATGTTGTTTCGTAGTGTGCCTAGATTCGTTGGACGCGATTCGTAGTCTAAATATTTTTGCTCTTTGGAGTAAATGATGGCCCTTTAGAGGGCCGTTGGTCATTGCATAAAAAGCTAAAAAATAGAGTATAAAATATATAAAAAAAAGTTATAAAAAGAAATTAACATTCTTGAGTAGCGAGGTCGGGAACAGGTCGATGAAGTTGGGCTTGGGACCTTGTTTTTATTTTGTGAAGCCGGCTTACTTTTTTTTAATGTTTGGCCCACAAATTAAATCTACGTGCTTAAAGCGTTTTCGTGTACGGCGTGGTGGTAGAGATTAGAGCGGAGAGGTTTGTAGCGGTTGACAAAAGAGCGGAGAGGTTGCTGGCGGAGGGGAGGAGAGCGGAGCGGCTGTTGGCGGTGAGGTTGCTGGCGATGGAAATAAGAGCGGATGGGTAGCTGGCGGTGGGGATGAGAGCTGAGAAGTTGCTGGCGGTAAGGATGAGAGCGAAGCGGCTGATGGGGGTGGGAATGAGAGCGAAGCGGCTGATGGGGGTGAGGATGAGAGCGGTGAGGTTGCTGGCTATGGAAATGAGAGCGGATGGGTAGCTGGCGGTGGGGATGAGACCGGAGATGTTGCTGGCGGATGGGGGGAGAGCGAAGCGGCTGATGGCGGTGGGGATGAGAGCGGAGAGGTTGCTGACGGATGGGAGGAGAGCGAAGCGGCTGATGGCGGTGGGGATGAGACCGGAGAGGTTGCTGGGGGACGGGAGGAGAGCGGAATGGTTGATGGCAATCGGGATGAGAGCGTACAGGTTGCTGGCGGAGCGGGGGAAAGCGGAGCGGCTGATGGCGGTGGGGATGAGAGCGGAGAGGTTGCTGGCGGATGGAAGGAGAGCGAAGCGGCTGATGGCGGTGGGGATGACACCGGAGAGGTTGCTGGGGGACGGGAGGATAGCGGAATGGTTCATGGCGGTTAGGATGAGAGCGGAGAGGTTGCTGGCGGAGGGGAGGAGAGCGGAGCGGCTGATGGCGGTGGGGATGAGAGCGGTGAGGTTGCTGGCTGATGGGAGGAGAGCGAGTGATTGATGGTGGTGAGGATGAGCGTACAGGTTGCTGGCGGAGGGGAGGAGAGCGGAGCGGCTGATGGCGGTTGGGATAAGATCGGAGAGGTTGCTGGCGGAGGGGAGGAGAGCGGAGCGGCTGATGGCGGTGGGGATGACGACGATGAAGGCACTGGTGCTGACGTTAGTGTTTCATCACGTCCATTAATCCTACGGCACACAAAGTTTATACTTCCTACTTTTTCCCTCCTAGGTGAATTCGTATCCATTGTGCACGGCAACGTCTCCGCCGCGTTTAGTTTTCCAATTATTTCATTTTTTTCCAATGTCACTGATGTCGTCACTGTCGTTCTGATTTTCCAAATATCGTGACTTTTCGAACTCAAACTCGCTGATTTCTGACGAGGAATCCATTCTTAATAGAAGCTAATACTGAACTGATGGCTGCTTAACTTTTAACCTAGCTAGAACTTTTTTTACCGCACTTCTCTTTGTACACTTAATTCTTTCAATCATACCTACATATTATTATACAAAGCAATGAATCTCCATACTTAGCAAATAATATTTAGACTACGAAATGCGTCCAACGAATGCGCTGTTATTGAGATTGGAGGTGATGAAGGTATTGGAGCAGGTACTACAAAGTTCTTATAGTTTTAATTCTCACCTCTATAGTTCTAGTTAGTTATAGTTCTTAAATCTGAAATTAATCTTGGTTCTAGTTAGTTAGTTCCACGAAATTTTAAATTTCTTAGAAGTTCTAGTTAGTTCTAGTTACTAGCTCTATCGTCATTCGATTAGTTCCAGAAATAGAACTGAGAAATGTTTAGTATATAATTTATATTCGTTCTTCGATTTTAATCTCGTAATCGAATCTAATTTCTTAAATCCCTATTGTTGGTTAGAGGGATTTTATTCACACGGACCTAATGACTGACAGCGTTGAAAAGGGCAGTACAAAGACAGCAAAATATAAATGTCGTAGTTGAATGCCGTTTCATGTATTACTGCCGCGTCTGCCACTCGATCTTTGCCGTTGTCCCACTGCAACCCATGAGAATAGGGTTTTAAAAGTTCCTCATTACGAACATAGGGACAAAACTTCAAACAAATAGATCGAAATTTTTGTAAACCCTACATACAATATTTTCATATTTTTGAGTAGGTCATGCAATTTCTTAACGACTCCAGTAGAGATATTTGGCATTTTTGTCTTCATTTAGCTGCAATTAGCCACCAAACACGGGAGGATCTACGTTCCCTATTTAATCGCTTGTTAATTTTGGAATTCGGTTCGTGACCAAAAAAAAATAATTTCTGGAATATTACTTCCCAAGTCCCTAGATACGACATCAGGCAACATGGAAAAAAGTTACATGGTCATACCTACCAGTTATATTTACGCAAAATACAGCACAAACGCCCGTAAATCATTCTTAATTTCACCTCGCCAGAGTTTTTAAGGAACGGAGCTGAAAGTACAAATAAGTAGTTGAGACTTAAAGCTACATCAATATCAGTGACAAAAATTTTTGAAGTCAATAGTTTCTGCAAGATCGCTAATGATCCCCATCAGGACTGATCACCATTAGGCGTGTCCCCCTACTACCATCTGCTGTTATTTATGCTTAATTATAATTTATTTAATTGTTTTAACTACAATTAACAACTAATCACGATCGAAGCAGGCCTGCTTGGGTGAGCAGTTAGAAATGCAGACTGTAACGAACTCTACACTCTCAGACCTTGCTTCGAAATTAGAAAGGATCTAAAACATTAGTTATACTAAGTTTTAGAAGTTAGTAATTTTGCTAGCTTTGAGACTTCTAACGTCTAGTTATGATTTTTTATTAACAAAGCAGGCGTGCTTGGGTGAGCGGTTAGGACTGCAGACTGTAACAAAATTTACAGTCTCAGACCTGGCTTCGATCCTCGGCCACTGCTAATCGTTTACAGCTCGGTGTTGTACGGTAAACGTCACTGGATGGTTGATTGAAACCCAATCTCCTTCGGTGCTCCTTAGTGACCACTACTTACTGTAGGGGCCTAGGGAATGGGACTCCTTTACTTTGGAAGAGGGGACGGGGATAGGTGAAAGGGTACAAAGACCGAGACAATCTAACGCGGTAGCCTCCTATTTCCTCACGCACAGTGAATGGCTGAGTCTGGTTGTATGAACTTTGGTTAAATCGACCCAATGAATAAATTATTATTATTGTTAACAATTTACTAACAATATACATTGCAGTCGGGTTACAACGGCCAATTTTACAGCGGTCAATTTGATACACCGGTAAAAATCTATGGACCGTACAGCACTGTTACCATTATAATCATAATATTTTTGTTACACCGGTCTTTGGTTTTCACTTTTGTTTTCTTAACAAGTAACAAGGTCGCTATCTGTAAACCAGATGGAATATTTCAAGAAATAACTAGGCGTGTGGATACGGATGACACAAATTAGACAGGAGTAAAAAATTGTCAATTAATCATGAACTTTAAAGTGGAAAAAAACAGTCAGTGATCCTGATATCAAAAGACCTATCAAAACTCAAGCGAATTTCTTGAGTCTTGGAACGTCTAGTTACGATTTTGTATTAACAATTTACTAACAACATAGTAATAATTGCAGTCTGTTAAACATTAAATGTGGATATTGCAGAACGAGTGCGAGTCAGCTTTTAATGCTGTGAGCAAAATTAAAAATTTTCGAATCTATGTCAAATAAACTTAAGCGAAGTTTTTCCTTATTTTTTTAGTTTCCAACATCTAATTACGATTTTTTATTAACTATGTACCGTATTTCCTCTAATAGTACGCGGGTCTCTAATAATGCGCGGGTCTCTAATAGTACGCGGGGGGTAGCCGCCTCAGTTTGGATAGTACGCGGGTCTATTTAACACGATTATATGCCAGTGCGCGGGTCTCTATTAATGCGCGGGTCTCTTATTGTACGCGGGGGGTCCAAGCTCGAGTTTCGATAGTACGCGGGGCGTACTATCAGAGGAAATACGGTACCTACTAAAAAAGAATAATTATACCTTGTGTTAAATTTAAAAAAAAATTTGAATTAAAATAGTGCTAAAATCGTATGTTACTATACAGCGGCCAAAGACCATTGTAAATTTACAACGGACGTTTGATACACCGGTCAAAATACAACCCCCCTCCCCCCCGTGAAATACCGTTGTAACGAAGTTTTACTGTAGTATTAATTACCGTATATCTTCTAATACTACGCGGGTCTTTATTAGAACGCGGGTCTCAATACAACGAGAGGGATAGGCGTCGTACATTTAATACAGCGCGGGTCTCCAATACAACGCGAGTCTCGAATACAACGCGAGTCTTGAATACAACGCGAGTCTAATATAACACAGTATATACGTATTGTCGAGATACAAAGTCGAGATAGCTGGGCAAGGTGTCCAAACCCTGCCGCGTCCATTTGATTGCATGGATATGAAACTGTTTGGACACCTTGCGCAGCTTTCTCGACTTTGTATCCAGACAATATATATACTACAGTTTACACCCCCTTATTTTCAGCTGTGCGCTCCAAGCGCAAAGTATGTTTATATTTATGAAGAGTGTTTTGGCAACACGGGATAAGTCCTTTTTTTCAAAAATGAAATTATATGCGTTGCGTACTATACAACTAGAAAACGGGACAAGTGGACAAGTCCACAAATTAAAATTTTTGAAAATTTTATAAGATATCAGTCTAAATAAATAAAACTACTTTTAAAAACGCTTCCTTAGTTGAAGTAGTTGTTGGGAAAAAAATCAGCTCAAACAAAGAATTCTGTCGCTTTTTATTCATTATTCCTATAAAATTTTCTTTGATGGATCTATCCCGTTTTGCAAAAAACTCTTCGTATAATATACAAAATGCTACAAAGAATAGTGAGGTAGGTCTAGACCACATGAAATAATTTCAACAATAAAAGGAGGGTGCGAACTACATACCGTCAGTGAAGAACCAAAATGACCCATTTCAATTTTTAGCTAAAAACAATTTGTACTATCTACAAAAATATTGAAATGTGTCTTGAAAGCATTCAAACATAATATTTTACACTTTTCAAAAATATGTAAATAGAAGATTTTACACTTTTCAAAAACATGTAAATAGAAAATTTTACAATTTTCAAAAACGTGTAAATAGAAGATTTTACACTTTTCAAAAACTCTTAATTAACATTTTACGCATGTTTCTCAGTTTGTTTTTATGACATAGCTCATTTTGATTCCAGCTTAAATTAGATATGGGTCATTTTGGTTCTTCACTGAGGATACGACCTGTAATCATAGTAAATGCTGCACTTTACACCCTATTTACAGACGGTAAAATTAAGTTTAGTTGAAGAGAGGGTATAAACTGCAGTACTCTCTACTACCATTACAATGTAACCGTACCTGGTTTTTAGAAGACCAGGGTCTACTTAACCAACTAAACGTTTCAATTCGCTTTTGCGTTTTGCATTTTACAAAAATTGCAAAATGAGGTATGTACATTCCACCAGTTTTCCCTCAAACTTTGCAAAAAATCGTCGATTTGCAAAGCTTGACGAGTTGCTGCAGAAGGTCCATTTTCCAGGAAGGACAAGCCCGACAAGCCTATGTTAAGCATAGGTACTGAATCTTTCCTAATACTGACCGGGTCTCTAATAGTGCGCGGGTCTCCAATAGTACGCGGGGGTAGATGTCCGACCCCAGTCACTGTTGCTTCTCCGGTTCGTGTTGTTTCCCAAGTTTCTGTTTCTACTCTGGCATCAATTTAATTCTACGCCAAATTCAGTTCCTGCCCCAATCCTTGTCACAGCTCCAGTCACAAAAGCCAAAATATCTTAGGTTGCTGCAGCTCCAATTGCGCTATCTACTCATGTCCCTACACCTTCACCGAGGTCATTTCCGGCGCCAGTGCCTATCACTACACCCATGACTTTTTCAAAGCTGTTCCAACGTCATTTCTACCCACTGCAACCACCCGTGCCTACACGTCCTGCACAAACATCTTGCCTAGGTTGTAAAGGGAGCGTACAATATGTGAAGCTACACGGGTAGGGTGCGGGTGGAAATAGTGTTAGTAGCATTAACATTGACTTTTACGGGAGTCATATTTGCATTCTCCTTAGCTTTGGTTATTCTGGCTGGTTTTTTATCTGGGTAGCTCGATCCTTTCGGCTCTTTAGTTTTTTTAGGATGAGGTGGCTGTTTCTATTTCGGCGTTTTGGGCGTGCTTGGGTTTTGGGTTGGGAAGATTTTCTAAACTTGGGAGGGCAAGGTGATGTTGTTTCTGTAGCTGTTTAGTATTTTTATTTTTCCTTTTCTTTGGCGATGGCGCTGTTCCCACTGCGGCTGCTGCTGGAGATAAAGCCCCTCCAATTGAAATGTCGGGTAAAGTGTGTGAAGTTGACATGGGAGTACCTGGACCAGGAAGAGGGGGTCCACCCAGAAGTGATTAAAAATTGTTGCTAGAGTATCACCGGTTGACGCGCTTTGGATTTTTGAAGATTCGTGCTCTGTGGATGAGGGTGCTGTAGCGGTGGTGGAGCTAACAGTGAAAGTGGTTGTTTCTGATTATTTTTCGGCTGTTGCTTCCCCTTTCCTTTCCCTTGAGTTTGCGGCGGCGGCGTTGTTGTGGTTGTGATTTGAATAGGAATTCTTGGGGGTGAATTATCAAAAGATATTCCAGAACCAGGATTTAATTGCAAAGTTTCCATACCTACTTTGCTCTTTGGAGGCTTCTTGGAGAAGGCCCTCTTAGGAGCTAGAGCTTTAGTCGCTTTCGACGGGGAGATTGACGGAGTCATCCCGGGCTTGGAAGGGCTGTGTGAACGAAAAGGTGGAATTGTGACCGGTGCAACTCGAAGAGGTGAAGAGGTGAGTGGGAAACACGTTTGCTTGTTTCCCTGCGGTGATTTTTCAGCCACTACAACCATGTGTATGTTGTTGTTGACGATGCTGCTGCTGTTTGGATTTACTGGGTAAAACTGACTCCATGGTCTTATACTGGGTACCAGCCACAGAAGGATGAGGAACGAGTACTCAGATTTGCAAGGGCAGCTTTCGACTTAGCATTTAATTTTTACGTTCCAGGAGTCGGTTTCGGCTTTGACATCGGCTTTGGCGTCGAGGCGCTGCTCGGGGAACCCACAGAGAAAGTGGCAGCCACACTCAGATTTGAAACTGGAGGATTAAATTTAGTGCAGTCTTTCCAGCTTTTGAACCCTTTCACTCCGCTTTGATTCTGTTTCGTCAACAATTCTTCCCCAAATCTTTTCTGATTTTGACTTGAGGCCGTGATTCCGATGGCCGCTGGAACGATTGGTTTCGGGAATGCAACTATCACTCCATGGACTACTGGAATTGAAGAAACATTAAACATTACCGCTGAAATTGGGACTACCAGTGACGAGGGTTACTGCTTTTGTCTGATTAGTTGTATTTTCCACTGGAGTCTTTTGCGGGCCATGAGCATACGTTTTCTTTAGCTTTAGTTTTTCTTGAATGTATTTCGGCAAGGACTTTTTACCAAATACGGGCGTTGCCGGCGGTGGCGCTGGAGAAGAATGATGGAGGAGGAGCAGTTGTAGCGGGTACAAATGACATTGTAACAGCTTTAGAAATAGAAGGGGAAAAGTACTGTGTGGTAATAGGCACGGAAGCCGGAAATTGGTGTATCAACTGAAACTAGGTAACTCACGAGGGAAGGGACAGAAGTGATCACGCCGAATCGGCTTCATATATTTTTTTGAAAAGAGCATGTGAGAAAAAGTAGATTTTCTGAAGAACATGATGCGAATGGGCATTTTGACTCGCTTAGTGAGATTTGTTAAAGTACAAATTTGCTAATAATAATTAAACAGGCGCCATATTTAATTGACCAGAAAATGAATTTTTAATTCTTTGGCACCCTGTAGCCCCTACCATTTACGTCCGAATTTTTAAAACATTGCAGTTTTGTAATTTGCAGAACGCTATCTAAAAAGTAATTTCTGGGTTTTTGAAATTTCAAAAATTCGATTTTGCTAAGCAAATGAACGGTTTTACTTGTTGCTGAAATTGAAAGGAAGCGAATTTAAAAAATATAATAATAATAAATATTCATTAAGTCGATATAACCGAAGTTCTTACAACCAGACTCAACCAGTCACTGTGGGTGAGGAAATAGGAGGCTACCGCGTTAGATCGTCTCGGTCTTTGTACCCTTTCACCTATCCCCGTCCCCTCCTCCACAGTAAAGGAGTCTCCTTCCCTAGGCCCCTACAGTAAGTAGTGGTCACTAAGGAGCACCGAAGGAGATTGGGTTTCAATCAACCATCCAGTGACGTTTACCGTACAACACCGAGCCGTAAACGATTAGCAGTGGCCGAGGATTGAAGCCGGGTCTGAGACTGTAAATTACGTTACAGTCTGCAGTCCTAACCGCTCACCCAAGCACGCCTGCTTAAGGAAGCGAATTTGCTTCTAGCCAACAGTCAACAGTAGAAGGAAACGGATTTTATCCTTCACCGGCGACATTATGATCCACAAAAGGTTCAGGCCGTAGCCAAAGCGCACCGTGCACCGAATTCTAGTCGCACTGTTTTAATTTTAGCATTTTAGTACTGTAAAAGCTAGTCGCTTGTTATATTAGTAATGTTATTATTTGTTTAAATTGGGTGTATTATTTATTCATAATATGAATAGTGGCTAAAATTTGCACATCCCTTGAAAAGCCACTGAGAGTCCACTCCATGGATTTTAAAACTGTAAATGATTCTAACTGCATGATTTAAAAAAAATAAAATCTACTAAATACATGATGTTAGTAACATACTGTACTAACTGCAGGGTTTTATGTTGAAAATTAATCTAACTACATGGTTTTAGGTTGTAAACTTATCTAACTACATACATGCTATAAAAATTGCAAAATGGTCTAACTAGGGTGAGAGTTCCTAATTGTGGCCGGGTTCATAAAAGTTGTACTTTCAAAATTCATAACTTCTGAACCAAAGCTCGCAGAGAAAAACCTTATGCACAGACATGTTGACTTAATCTCGCTTAATAAGGGTAAAATTAGTCGTGAATGAAAATTATACGGTTTTCAAGATACAATGAGATATGTTCACAAAGTCGGGAATTCGAGTCGAGAAGTCGAGAATTCGGGTGAGTCCTAAACGTGGCCTAAATTCTTAAATTTCTACCTTTTAATACAATTTAAGCGCCCATTATTTTGATGCAGTAGTAGCTGATCATTTTCAAAGAAAACTGCACAACTTCCAGCAACGAACATCTCTTTTTATGAGGCGTAAGCTGTCGATCATCTGGAGATTCTTGCAAATGACTCATTAGTCAGTAAACTAATGTTAACATCCTTCTAACGTTCTAACTAACACGCAAACTATCAATTGAATTGTTTATTGCGCCAAAATTACCAGTATCCTTCATACGCACCTCTAGATTCCGTAAATGATGTCATTGTTTGCATTATGGGTCGCACGTAAAATCTCTGTTTGCTGCAATGCTAAACAGGCTAAAATAATTGAGACCGTCGAAAACACCTCAGATCACCGTGAAATCGCTAGGGAACGATGAGAATCCCACTGAAATTATTTTTTGTATCTTGTTAATCCTAATGTTAGTGTTACTTGCAAGAAACCGTCTAATTTAATAAGTTTAGACCCGGCCACATTTAGGCATCTGCGGTGGCCACAATTACAGCATTTTGATGAAAAATGGACGATTATAGTTTTTCAAATTTTGCAACTATTTTGAAAGAAAATTTCAATCGAATGACATAGATTACTTATAATAGTTGATCATTACTGCTGAAAAGTTACAACTGAAAAGCTACTGACATAGATTCTGATTTTTGAACTTGGCTGCTATAAATATGAAAAATCAGAAAGATGTGGGGACCACTTTTGTCAATAATTTTGCTTACAATCACTGATTTGATAGTGGCGCCTTAAATTTGAACGTAGTTACGTAGTACACATCAGTATCTTTCGATGCCTTGAGATAAATTTTCTATGTTGTGACATATGGGGGCCAAATATAGCGGGTGGCCACAATTAGGGCATGGCCACCATAAGGCACTCTAACCCTACATGATTCTAATTGTAAGTTGCACACTAATATAAGGTTGAAAAGCGCAAAATGTTCGTATTACGTGCTTTTGAGTATTACACGTAGTTATAGCTTTTAGCACTTCTCAACCGTTGTATTTAGACCATTTTGCATTTTTAATATTTTGTAACTAGAACATTTAAAAAATTTTGAAACATGCAAATAAAACATTCTGCACTAATGTAAATGTAACTAATGTACGTCAGTTGTTGTAAATAAATATAAACGTTCTCTCTCCTAATGGCTTTATTGTCAAGCTCCTCAGCTTAATCGCTGATTTCCAGGAACGGACAAAAGTGTGGCTAGCTTCCCCCGTACTAACACAGAGCCAATTAAGCTTTAAAGGTCATAATCACCACACACGAGGAGAGGCGGGCGTTTAAGAATGATCTACCTCACGATAGAACCCCGAGTGGGAATTGAACCAACGACTATCAGAAGAGAGCCTCGTCCCTTATACCTCTGGACTACCTCGCCTCTCTACTCTCACTTTTTAAAATCATCTAGTTAGAACAGTTTGCCACTTAAAACCATTTCGCTAGAACATTTTAACTTTCTAAAACAATTTAGTCAGAACAAATTGCGTTCTTGAATAACGTAGTTAGAATGTTTCACGCTTTTGCAAATTATGTAGTCAGATAAGTTTGCAATTTTAGCCTATGTAGTTAGAACAAATTGGATTAATTTGAAGTCATGTTGTTCGCACAGTTTGTCACAAACATCATGTATTTAGTGGATTTTGAATTTTTTTAATCACGTAGTTAGAACAATTTCCAATTTAAAAATCCATATAGTTATAATGTTTGGCGTGTTAGGATATAGTGCAATTAGAGCAATTTGCACTTTTCATGTTATTGTAATTATCTATTGGTAAACTATACCGCTTATTTAAGTCAAAAGTGGAACGGCACGGATTTGATTTTTAAGTAAAATGGAAGAAAGCAGATTTGCTTTCAGCAAAAAGTGAAAGAAAGCAGATTTGATACTTTGCCTGCGATGTATATATTTATATTTAAATAATATAAATACATAGAAATAATAAAATAATGCAAAGAATAGCAAGATAGGACTACACTGCATAAAATAATTTTACCATAGGAAGGGGTAGGTGAACAACAAACGACCAATAACCACAGTAGTTTTTAAGGCAATTTCAACGCTTAAGGTCCTGTTTCACTCAATTTCTGCCGCTATGGCCGTCACTATGTATTTGCCTATTTTGTATTCCTGTTTCGTCCCCAAAAAATGTATGTATGCCGTAGACGCTGTTGATTGGCACTTAACCCTACCAAAGAGCGATTTACGTATTTCCCAGCTCAAAAATTTTAGTGCTTTTCTTTTGGCAACTCTAAATTTATTTGCAAGTTTTGGTGATTTTGATGGACCAAAATTCATAACTTGAACTTTGCAAATTTTCAGAAATATGATAGGTTTGTGCGCTAATAAATTACACAATTATAATAGCCACCTTGGCTTATTGTGTTTGTGGCGAGATTTAGCATTTAATTTTTGATAAATTGCTGTGTGGTGGTACCACAACAAGATCTTCAGTAGAAGTTAAAAAAGAACAAGATCGCAAACTACTAGAATTATATGCGTGCATTACTTTACTAAGCTAATTGTTCTTTTGCCTCCAAGCCTCTGATACTCTGATCACCATTCAAAAACTAAATATTCCATGAAAAGTACTTGTACATTTTGTTGTTAAGTATTACTGTATTATTTTTCTAACTAGGCTTCGTCGCAAAACTGCTAATTTTGTGCATTGGGGGAGTTGTTCTTACTGAAAAAGCTCAGATTAGTTCTAATTTTGGGAAAAGAAGGAAAATTAATAGAGCCGCTTGGGAAGGTAATGAAAGAAAACGTTTGAGGCAACATGGGTTAGATTATGAGGACAGAGATGGCAAGAAACATAACGGTGTACCTGACCCGTCTCCAAATAAGATTTGTAAACGGCAAAGTTGTGACATGGAAGGTTGTAATATATCCCACGAAGAGAAAATGATAATTCATTTAAAATTTTGGCCAGGAAAAAAAGAACATCCAGAATTTAGAGTAAACAATTACGACATACAGCAAGGGTTGCTTCAGGGGAACTTAAATTGGCAAGTCCCAACTCAAAAAGTTGTGGAGGGACAAAGTCGGCGACAAGCCACATGGCAATACACTCTTCCATTGTCCAACGGGAGAAAAGTAAATGTTTGTTCCTCCACATTTCAGGATGTGTTTCAAATTTCGGGCACTAGGCTGAGTTATATTCAGCGAAGAATTAAAAGTGGGGAACTTATAATTTTGGATAAACGAGGAACCAATTCAATTAGCCCTAATGTTATTAGTGATGAAGCTAAGCAAATAGTTCAGGATCATTTCTTAAGTTTTCCTAAATTCATTTCACATTACACGCGCAAGGTATGTAAAATTTATAAATTAGAAGTATATTGTAATATCTAGACTTTTCCAAATAGATACCATAACATTACGTATATTTAGGAAAATCATCCCCTTCAAGAATATCTGGACCCAGAGCTGACACGAGCAAATATGTATCGCGGTTATGTAGACATGATGAACGCTGCTGGAGAAAACAAAATAGTTTCTAGAACTGTATACTATCAGTTATTTATAGAATCTGGGTTAAAAATAGGCTCTCAAAAAACAGATGTTTGTGACACATGTACTAAGCTACAAATTAAGTTGAAGGCTATAGATCCTAGTAATGTCATTGGTATTCAGGAAGTTGAACAACAAATCGAAGAGCATCAAGTCGATGCAGAGTTGGCCTATAAGGAACTCGAAAACGATACAATATTGGCATCTGCTTTCCCCGAAGAATACTTCACAATATGTATTGATGTTCAACAGGTAAGTGCAGATACATTTTGAAATTATTAGTGAATAAATACATATAACAAAACGATGTATTTTCTTTATTATCAAAACTTTTATTTAATTAGATAATGTTATCACCAAAGCTAGAATGCAGCGACAACTTCTACAATTCTAAATTTCCATCCTTCAACTGCGCTGTTACAAACGCTAGCGACGATACTAGTACTATGTTCTTCTATAATTCTACAGAGGGAAAGAAAGGCGAGCACGAGATTTCTTCAATTCTGCATAAATATATCACAACAAATTTTGAGCCCCTGCAAGCAGGACAACAACGAGTTCTAAACATATTCTCAGATAGGTGTATAGGGCAAAATAATAATTACCTTAATGTTGCCCTATACAAATATTGCCTCTCGCTTGGGTATTTTTCAGAAATACACCAAAAATTCTTGTTTACCGGGCACAGTTTCTTGCCATGCGATCGTGCATTCGCATTTATTGAAAAAGCCTCTCAAAGGAGAATGATATATAGCCCAGACGATTGGATTGAAATTATCAAAACCGCTAGGATTTCAAACCCTTTCAAAGTAGTTGAAATGAAATTAACTGATTTTGTAGATTTTTCTAAACTTAAAGAATTAGTACCAAAGCCAAGTTCCATGAATGTTACCAAGTACAAGTGCATATCAATGTTTTCAGTCACACCTCATATTTATAAAACTAAAACCGACTTTAAGGAAACAACCGAATTTGAATTACACACTATACTTGAACCTTCACGAAAAAGACTAGCAAACCGAAATAATTGGTCCACTGTTCACTTCAACAATTTTAATTTTAATGTTTTTAGAACAGAATTTATAAGACCGTCCGCTCAGACACTTGCAAGCTTAAAAAAACTGCTAAGCTACATTCCAATTGCAAAGCAAAGTTTTTTCAACAATCTAATAAGTTTGTGTGAAGAAACTCAACTCGCTAATTAGGTTATGTATTTAATGCTAGCTATGGTACCTTACTAAAATTGCTTAACTACTTAACCTATTTTAATGTATATTACAGAAATTACGATTGAAAGCACTGATAAATCTTAGTACAGCGGCACACATTTTAGCGTATTTGCTTGTCATTGTTGTATAGTTACATTTGAAATATAACTTTAGTATTGTAATATAAACTCAATTGCTACATTTACATTCCAAACATCTCATAATAGCTTAAGAATAATTAGATTCGACAACAAACCAAAATGCATGCTTTTGTAATTATTGAATTTTGTTTTAAAAAACGGTTATCGTGAATAAATGTTTTACCTTAAAATCTTAAAAACCCTTGCTGCTTATGGCAGTAACGAAATTCCAAAATGATGAAGCACTTTTTTACTGTTTTAAAATCAGTTTTTAACTCTATTTGGCAATAGTTATGGAGTTGTACAAATTTAATAATAACATTGTTTTTTACTCGTTTACTAACGGTTTGATGTGATGTTACGAGAGGCACTACGCTAGCGGCGATTTCCCAAACTCGTGCTTGTCTAGATGATTTCTCTATGCTAACCATAGTCGGCAGTGGCGGACTTGACGAGTGATTCTGTCCAGCCAGTGTCTTACAGTCTCTCCACAAATACATTTCCTATTTCCTCCGCGCATTATTTTTTTCCCCTCTTTCTTCTCGCCACAATCCCCGAGAAAGTCTTTAAGAGTATAATTTAATGACAGAGGCCTTTACTGAATTGTGGCCGGGCCGTCGTCGCTCCCTATCGACGATAAAGCTCAAGTCTTGAAGGCTTTCGTGAAGGCATCTCGATCTCATGGATAATGTAGGTAGTTTTGTGTTGTAAGTGTGTGTAAGTCTTTTGGTCCTGGTCTTGGTTGGTCTGCTCCTTGGAATGAAATGAAATGTGGTGTGGCTGTTAGATGTAGTGTTTGAATGTGGATCTGCACACTCTGGTGATCTCGAGATCTACACGAAGAAGTTGAATTTCCAAAGTTGCATTGCATCGTTGGGCAAGGGCGGATCCAAGGGGGGGGGCTAATAGTAAGGTTCTTTAGTGTTAGCCCCCCCTCGAAGCGAATTTTTTAACATTGCGAACATAGGAGCATCCATTTTCCAAGATGAATGCTCCTATCTTCTTAACATTGTAAGCTTCCCACCAGAAGGCCATTAGCCCCTTCATAAACAATTCTTGTGTATTCGCCACTGCCGACTCTGGTTAGCATAGGGAAGTCATCTAGACAAGTACGAGTTTGGGAAATCGCCGCCATCCCAAAGTTTTCCCATTGCGTGCCAACGTTTACGTCACAACAGGATCGTAGTCCCGGACCTAGGCCTTGGTTTCATAGCTGAGTCAGGCTGAGCTCCGAACAGCTGAAGTTTTTGAAAAAAAGCTTCCGTGTGACATGATTTATGTGACCTTTGTCACCAAATGCACGCATGTAATAGGAACCATGACCATGACCATGATCCTGAAAGTATTAACAACTTGCACGTTTCAAAAATATGTAAATGGAACATTTTTGACACCTCATCAAAAACATTGAATTAGAATATTTTACACTTTTTTAAAAGCATGTAAATAGAATATTTTACACCCTTTCAAAAACATGTCAAAAAAACATTTTGCACATTTCAAAAACACGTAAATAGAAAATTTTGCACTTTCTTAAAAGCATGTAAATAGAATATTTTACGCCTTTTCAAAAACATGCAAAAAGAATATCCACTGACAGTTCTTTGAATCTTTTTTAAAATTAAAAAATCCTTCAAATATTTTCCTACACTGTCACCATGCATAAATTCAATCTGATTGACTGGGGGACAACAAGAGGTCCTTGTGGCTGGAATTGGATTTGATGTTTCCATGAATGATGGGCCAGCGTTCATCGCGAATCTTGTGTAAAATCCGGGATTGTAATCGAAATGCAATTAGCACATCATTCACACACAAACAGTATTTTAAGTATCCAATTTGCAACTATTTAAATTGTATAATACCTACCCAATACATAGGTACCTACCTAAATATAAATAAAAAAAGTAAAATAAGTATTTAAGCAAATACATTAAATATGAGCATCCTATACAGTTTACATGTCGCGACATTTCCTTGCAATCAGTAGTTGAAGAGTTTTTTGGCAAAACGGGATAAGTCCATTTTTTTCAAAAATGAGATTATATTATGCATAGCCTGAAACCTAAAATTTTCCAGGGGGGGGGGGGTCAAACAGCGGGATTTTTTATTTTTCCGAGGGGGATCAAAAACCGTATATTATATCGCGTTTTTTTTACCTACGGAAACGTATAAACCTACAAGCAAAAATCACGTTTCGAGATTTTGCATGTAAATTACGAATAATTTAGGCACATCACAGAGATACATTAAGGTATATAAAATTTTATTTTCAGTAGTGCTTGTTTTACATGTTCCTATCTTAATCTTATGTCGATAATTCGTATTTTGATAGTACGATAATGCTAATGGTGAGCATGTCAAAAATATAACTATAATACAATGTTATATTAACATTACTTTTTTGTTGGCTAAACCTGCATTTTATTGGGAAATTGAATAATCCTGACCGACTTTAAACCTTTTGTCTGACTTGGGTAAGAATGTTTTCATTTTGCAACGAGTGTCTGAAGCTGGCGATCGAAGATTCGCGCTATTGTTAGGGTACCACTATGCATTAATTTGTAGCATGTGAATCCCATAGCATTCCGTTGTTCTATCTCTAGATTCCAGGCCCCTCTATAAATCTACTTTGGTTTCGACTCTGCTAGAAAAACTGAAATTTTTGGAATATGTGAAAAAAAAACATTTCATTCAAAAATTTGTTTTCCAATCTAGACCTGCATTTTGTAGATAAATGGAAAAACCCTGACCCCTATCCGGCCTTCGGCCGGACAGGGGTCAGGATTTTCCCATTTTCCCAGGGGGGGTCTACGATTATTACAGGTGTCGAGGTTTCAGGCTATTGAGGGTTGTAGGAAATTTTTCTCCAGGACGAATTCCTCCCGAGCATTTTCCTTCCAACTTTGTACTTAGGATATTTTCATCCCAGTTTCAAAATCATATCCCTAAAATAAACTTTTCCTTTCCAGAAAATTATGTCGTATGATATCTATTTTTTCGTGTTAAGAATCTTTACGAATGGTTATGGAAAGGAAGGAACACTAGTTTATTTTCGTGATATGATTTTGAAACTGGGAGGAAAATGTTCTTGGTACAGAGGAAAATGATATTGGTACAGAGCTGGGAGGAAAAAGTCGGAGAGGAAAATGTCCAGCAGAAAAGTGTCTAACGCAAATATTATTTCATTTCTAAATTGGCCAATCGGCCTTTTGATTTGCTACCGAATTTTTTTAAAAAGTAAACAGCTCTTTATTTTGTCTAAAGCCTAGATTTCTCAGCAAATAATAAAAATTGATTTCTTTTTTTCGCTATAATAATTTCCAAAAATTATTTAATTTTAATATTTTCTAAAATGCTTTCTTTTAAAAGCGCCTTGAAATTATTTCCCTTGAACCTCCGTTGCTGCTGGAGGGGTTCCCTCTAAACCCATACTGTTAATTGAAGTTGACACCCACCCCCTTTTCCCCCCTCAAAAAATTACGTCATCTACATCCCTATCATGCCTTTTACCTGAAAAAAGGTCCCCTCCTTTCACTTTTCTAGGGGAGACCCCGGAGTATGTACTACTGTGTAATAGAAAATATTAGTTCAAAATTTCAAATCTTATGTTAAAAATTTAAAATTTTTCAAAACCCTGCATCTGCCATCCTGCATTTCCTTCAAGTCTTAGTTTCATCCGATTTTCGTAAAGAACTTTTTTAATCTTTTTAAAATTACCTAAAGAGTTACATCTGAAATAAAAACTCAAAATTCCTCCCGAGCATTTTCCTTCCAACTTTGTACTAAGGATATTTTCATCCCAGTTTCAAAATCATATCCCTAAAATAAACTATTCCTTTCCAGAAAACGTATATCTATTTTTTTTGCAAAGAATATTTACGAATGGTTATGGAAAGGAACACTAGTTTATTTTCGTGATATGATTTTGAAACTGGGAGGAAAATGTTCTTGGTACAGAGCAAAATGATATTGGTACAAGGCTGGGAGGGGAATTGAAGGCCTAAAAATGTATTTAAGTATTATGCATCCATTTAGTTACCATTACGCTATAAACATTTTCAAAAAATCCTGTAGCAAATTTAAACGTTCAATCTGAAATAATATTTCCGCAAATCCAGCTTTCTTTTACATGCTGTGTTAAAATACCATTACATTGGGCTCAAGGCGTGACCATTTCCTCATTCGTGGCATTCTGGATTATATAATTTTTTATACACCCCTCTCCGTCTATCACGACTTATAAATTCGATAGTAATTCCTCATCCACTCAACAAGTAAATTGAACCTTTAGGATTTTAAAAAAACATGCAAATAAAACGTTGTACACATTACAAAAACGCGTAATTAAAATTAGCATTAGCACGTCTTCAAAAACATTGAGTTAGATTATTTTACACTTTTTTGAAAGCATGTAAATAGAATATTTTACACCTTTTCAAAAACATGTAAAAAGAACATTTTTTGCACATTTCAAAACCACGTAAATAGAAAATTTTGCACTTTTCAAACAACAAGTAAATTGAACCTTTAGGATTTTTAAAAAACATGCAAATATAAAATTTAATCATAACAAAAACACGTAATTAAAATTTTTTATTTTTTTTTTATTTACACCTTTCAAAAACATGTAAAAAGAACATTTTGCACATTTCAAAAACATGCAAATAGAAAATTTTGCACTTTTCAAACAACAAGAAATTGAGCATTTTGCATTTTTAAAAAACACGTAATTAACATTCTACGCATTTATCTCATTCAGCCTTCTATAGACTTATTGCCAATTTTAATTCTAACTTTAACTGTATATGGCCCATTTTGATTCTGCACTCACGATACACTTCAAACATTTCAAGCTACACACAGATATTTCTTTCGTTTGATTCCTAAAGTCAAATGCCAAAAGTTGGCATGAATGATAATGCTTTGATTTTGACCCTCCAAAAATTGGATAAAAATATCACGTTTTGACCCCTCTGGGAAATGTGGAGGTTGTAGGGTACGGACACTTTCCTTCCGGAATTTTTCCCAGGGGTGTACTGAGGACATTTTCCACCCAGTATCAAAATCAGATCACTAAAATAAACTAATTGTTCCTTTCCAGAAAATGTATGCAATCTATGTTTTAATGTTAAGAATCTCTACGATTGCATACAATTTCTGGAAAGGAACAGTTTATTTTCGTGATATGATTTTGAAACTGGGAGCAAAATGTTCTCGGTACAGAGCTGGGATGGAAACATCCGAGAGGAAAATGTCCGGGAGAAAAACGTCCTGGAGAAAAAATGTCTAACGCAAATTTTTTAAATGTCCTGCAGGAAGGCCCCTTCGTTTACTTTGGTAGGGGAGTCCCCCGAATGTTTTAGGTAATTCAGGGTTTGTCGACCATTTAAACCACTGGTTTAAACCAATGGCTTTAATTGGTTTAAACCGGCCAAGAAAAAGTAAACATATTGGCCTAAATGGCCTAAATTGGTTTAATTGGCTTTAATTATTTAAAATAGAACATTCTTGGTGTTTTCCGCCAAATTCCAAACAAAAAACGTTACTGTAAATGCAAAGTGGCCGTTTTCCATCCTTTACTATAAGCATAGTCAATTTTTTCAAGTGCACTGAAACGTGGAACGGTCACTTATTTACTTTTTAGCAGGTTTTGGAGAACGGTCACTTTGCATTTACAGTAACGCTAAACGATAAATACAATGAATGCGATAAATTATAAAATATTATTGTGAAAGTCATAGTGAATTAAGTGAATATACTGCGCGGGCATTTCACTAGAAAAACAATGAGCCCAAATTTTGCTGTTCATCGTTGTTCACAGCCACAGCACAACAAATGGAATGGTACTTGGTATTAAACTCATTTAATACCTTCTTCACATTCCATTTAAGTCGCTCGTTTTTGTCTTTATTAGCTAAAAGTAAATAGTTAACAGTTCAGTGGTAGTAATTTGTGTAGCTCTAAACCGAAATGGCTACACATACATCCACTTTAAAATCTAAAGTCGGGCGAAAACCAAATATTTCTGCATTTAGGGGATTTATTGAAGTTCAGGTTGATGGGAAGACCCAGTTATAAGCAAAGACAATTCGGAATACCCTGCTCTGAGGGGTTAAAGACGAATTTATGTCAACTATTAGGCCTTTTGCCGTGGACTTATCAATTCCAATAATATATTTGTGAATTAAACAGTTATTATTTAAAAAATAAATTCTACAGTGTTCAAATTAAGTTGAATTATGCTTGATATTGTTATACACTACATATTTCCTTATTTACTCATTTATTTTAATCAATTTACGAGTCGTGGAAAATTAAAACCAATTTAGACCCATTAAAGCCAAAAAAAGCCAAAAAAACCATTAAAAACCAATTAAAGCCATTGGCTGGTTTTTTGCAAAAAAGCCAGGCTTTAATAAACCCCTGGGTAATATTAAAAAGATCACACCCCCTCCCTATCTATCACGGCTTACAAACTCGATAAAATTTCTTCATCCACTGTGACAGTTCTTTGCATCGTTTTTAAAATTAAAAAATCCTTGAAATATTTCCTTACACTGTCACCATGCATCAATTCAATCTGCTGGCCCTGGGAAAATGAGACCTATGCGGCTGGAATTGGATTTGATGTTCCCATGAATGATGGTCTCTGTGACACGAGTGCACCGCGAATCTTGTGCAAAATCCGGGAATGCTAAATGCGGGATTGTAATCGAAATGCAATTAGCACACCATTCACACACAAACATAGTATTTTAAGTATCCAATTTGCAACTATTTAAATTGTATAATACCTACTCAATACATAGGTACGTTGGTACGTATAGATAAAAAAATTAAAATATGTACTTAAAATACACCTACTTACGATTAGAAGTGGAAGTATGTAGAAAGCTGAGCTTCAGAATTTACATTAAGTAATTATGTACATCCTAGTGACAACCCATATGCCCATGTCCCAAGGTCAAAGGTGAAAGGGAATGAAGCATTAAAGACTGAACAGTCGTCTCTCGGCCCAGTGGCTGCGGAAGGTCATTATTCGGAATATTCCAATTCCAAGGGGGGACAAGCCTATGTTAAGATAGGTACATACTTTAGTAGGTACCCATTTATGAACATAAGGAATTAAAATTTTCAAGGGGGGACAATGGGACCTTGTCCCCCGTGCCTCAGCGGCCACCTCTCCCTTAATGAGTTTGAATTTAAACAGCGAGATTGATTACAATGACATTCAGGTATTTCTTACTTAATTTTTAAACTAATTTTATACAATTTACACTGACAAATTCTGCTCAATGTTTACACGGAATTCTTTTGTCTGGGTTAAATTTTACGCACTTATAAAAATCGATCATGTAAACCGAAAATTTGCACTCAACTTTTTAAAATCCGACCGTTTTTCTTAAACGCCTACTAAACTTGTACTACTTACCTACTTATATTACAGGCTTAATTATTACAACGACAACTATGAAAATGACAGTCACTTGCACGTAATTTAAAAAAATATATTTATACCATTTACACTGAGAAATTCTACTCAATATTTACAGAATTCTGAAACAGAATTCTTAGAGAAATTCGGATATGATTTTTCATTAGATTGAATATTTTTAAGTATAGGTGCTGGCATGAACCAGTACAAAATAATTGAAGTTAAAATTATGAAAAAAAATACGATGGGGGGGGGGGGGGATGGCAAATGGCAAAACTCATCAACCTTCCTAACACAATCGACTACAGAGAATTTCTAAAACGGAAAATTAAAATTTTCGAATGCTTTGAAGTTTCGCGTTGACGGGTTTTTACGTTATGTATAGTCGAAATCGGAGGCTGAAAAATTCGGATCTGATTTTTTTAATCAGATTGAATATTTTTGTGCTGGCATGCACCAGTACAAGATTATTGAAGTTAAAATTATGAAAAAAAATACGATTCAGTGGATGGGGCATGGCAAGTGGCAACACTCATCAACCATCCTAATACAATCGACTAAAGAGAATTTCTAAAATGGAAAATTAAAAATTTACGATGTTTTGGAGTTTCGCATTGACGGGGTTTTACGTTATGTCTAGTCGAAATTCGGATCTGATTTTTTTAAATGAGATTGAATATTTTTAAGTCCAGGTGCTGGCATGAACCAGTACAAAATAATTGCAGTTAAATTATGAAAAAAAATACGAAGCGGGGGTCAACCTTCCTAACACAATCGACTACAGAAAATTATAAAGATGAAAATTGAAATTTTCCGATGCTTTGAAGTTTCGCGTTGACGGGTTTTTACGTTATGTCTAGTCGAAATCGGAGGCTGAGAAATTCGGATCTGATTTTTTTTAACGAGATTGAATATTTTTAATTACAGGTGCTGGCATGCACCAGTACAAGATAATTGAAGTTAAAATTATGAAAAAATATACAAACCGGGGGGTGGGGGTTGGCAAATAATGGCAACACTCATCAACCATCTTAACACAATCAACTACAGAGAATTACTAAAGCTGAAAATTAAAATTTTCCGATTATTCCGGTCCGTTGCTTTGAAGTTTCGCGTTGACGGGTTTTTTGTTTTGTCCAGTCGAAATCGCAATGACGTGGCCGCACGCTGACGGCGTGGGAGGGGATGTGCAAAAATTACAATTAATCCTGTTCCGAATGAACTCTTGAGATCGTGAGATTGATTTTGTAACTTATGGTATGTACGACAATGTAAAAGGATGGGCAGCTAAAACCCACTCCCCCCTTCATTTGAAGATGGCATAAATGCATGGCCCCAATTAATTATAATAAAAAAATAATGTCGTCGGTTAAATTTTGTTTTCTCAAAGCTCTCACACCATTGGCTCGCTCAAAAGTTTGAGATTTTATAAATATAAGATGCTAAGGGGTGAATCACGACTGGCGCATCCACTGTGGCGCGTGGGTCACTTGACACCTCATGTTAAAGATAGCCATATACGCAATGCTTAAGAGAGTGACAAGGTGAGTCCGAATACTTAGTAAATTTGGGTGGCGTCTTTTGCGTATGGCCCCATGGTAGGTTCCTTGCAGGCTCCTCGTTTCCATGTCATTGTGAATGGCGAATGTGAAAATTACTAAAAAGTTCTTTTCTCCTTCCCTATAATACCACAATGCTACTATAGTGGGCCCAACCGAGACGGATATCTGGCAAGGATAAAGCTGCCGTTTGTTTGCATACAAAATTTGTCCTTGCCAGATATCAGTCTCGGTTGGCCCTGCAGTACCTACCTACCTACCTACTGAACCAGACTGAACCTGTTAGGTAAACGCAATTAAGTCAGTAATAAGCGTAGGTAGTAGCTAATTTTGAATACAGGTTTTTTTTTAAAAATAGAACTGATTTTTAATAGGTAGAAGCGTGACCAGCTTTTCTATTTATTTGATCTTCTTGGCACTTGTAAGATGATTTTTAAGAGTTTTTTCCAAAGTACAGATCATTTTTGAAAAAAGTAGTTAGGTATGTATTAAAAATTACATACTAAACTAGTTAGTACTTACTCGTACTTACCTGCTGAACCTGTACCTATTAGTAACTGAATTCCAACTTCCAATTACACCGAAATCCAGAGCATCCCAAACTCCATTAAATACGGAGTTTAATCATAAATCCAGCTAAGAATTCTGTTTCAGAATTCTGTAAATATTGAGTAGAATTTTCATCTTTATAATTTTCTGTAGTCGATTGTGTTAGGAAGGTTGACCCCCGCTTCGTAT
>CATKUY010000017.1:0-117545 GCA_949802685.1 Dicyrtomina minuta
AAAAAAATTAACACAATAATAATAGGGCCATAAAAGCTTGCAAATAGAAAATTTTGAACCTTTTGAGATGGGTAAATAGAACATTTTAGTTTTAAAAAAGATGTAAAATAGAACATTTTACAGGTTTCAAAAATGATGTGTAAATAGAACATTTGACGCTTTTAAAACAAAATGTGAATAAAAAATTTCGCACTTTTTTAAAACTTGTAGTAATGAATTATTTACTAATATTGTGACCGTCCACAAGAAAAGGGACCAAAGTGTACATATTCAGGTTTTTATATTTTCACTGAATAGATGGTATATGCGTTGTCACTGAACTATTTGCAGCACTTACCGATTGCTAGTACTACCATAAGCAGTAGTTTACCTTTTCGCGCCAATAACCATAGATTGAGATATCTATCAATAATATAATAGACAGTATAAAGACAATAATGTCTGACAGGTAAAAAGATCTACAGCAGTAATACAAATGTGACCGTCCACAAGAAAAGGGACCAAAGTGTACATATTCAGGTTTTTATATTTTCACTGAATAGATGGTATATGCGTTGTCACTGAACTATTTGCAGCACTTACCGATTGCTAGTACTACCATAAGCAGTAGTTTACCTTTTCGCGCCAATAACCATAGATTGAGATATCTATCAATAATATAATAGACAGTATAAAGACAATAATGTCTGACAGGTAAAAAGATCTACAGCAGTAATACAAATGATTAAATAATTTTAAGGTAAGATAATAATAATAAATAAGATTAATAATTAGGTATGCAAATCTCAGAAAAAATGTTTGAATGCTGGTGCCACCTCATGGCAAACTGAAGTCACTCATGCAACATCTACAAAATTCATATGCCAATTCAATGTAAAATAGAAAGTGAGCCTGAGACCGTGACCATCCATCTGCTACGTCACGGTTTCGGCGTGCAGTATGAAATTATCCGTACCAAACACACGGTCAGTATATCGATCCGCAATTTCAAAACCAAATTCAGGCAAATAAAGTAAAATTTTAACAAACAAAGTTTCATAACTACTGTCGATAATGGAGTCATTAGAGAACATACCCGAGGTAACTGACTTGGAACCTAATATTCTTAGAGTTCAAAACATTTTGGATCAGTACGGTGGTGGTTCATTTCCTGCTGAAGCAGACGAATTTATTGAAGAATACGTTGAGCCGAGTCCCTCTTCACTAGAAATCAACGAAAGTAACAGTGATCACGATACTTTAAGTGAAAATGAGTATCCTACCGTAGAAGATCCTGTTAATCTAGTTAGTGGTGACAGTAATGAAGACATTCAACATTTTTTAAATGTAGGATGTGGGTGCCAACAAAAATGTACAGATAATTTTTCAAGTAGTGTAATTCGAAGCAGCAGGCAAGACTGTCACGAACTAGACGAAAGATGTGATTTACATGTAAACCACCAACATCTTCTTGTGATAGGCGCATTGAATGCTATAAGTGCAACTGAGTCAAAATTGAAGCCATCGCCAAACCCATCAGTATCCAGATCTACTGAAACTAAGTACTTTTTCCGGGGGACAAGAGTGTGCAGAAAGTTTTTTTGTTTTGTATTTTCATGCGGTGAAAAGCGACTAAAGAACATTAAATCTCAATACTCTAAAGAAGGAGTGCTACCTAAAGAACATGGGAACTACAAGACAAGTTCTATCAAGGCATTGCCATTAGAAGTCCGTTCTTCTGTTGTGACATTTATAAATAATTATGCCGATCAAAATGCGTTAGTACTTCCCGGCAGAATTCCAGCATACAAAAATCCTGATCTAAAAGTTTTACCGTGTTCTCTTACCAAAATTCAGCTTTTTAATGAATACGTTTCTGCATCTTTACTAATTGGTCAACAGCATGTTGGAAGGTCCTCGTGGTATAGTATTTGGAATACATTTTGTAGCAATGTTGTCATTCAGAAACCAAAAACTGATCTGTGTCACGAATGCCAAGACAATATTTTATCAATAAGTGCCATGCAGAGCCTATCTGACGATGAAAAGCAATGCCGCCTTAAGAAGTCAATGGATCATCTTACGCGTGTAAAACTGGAAAGAGATGGTTACAATAGTGTAGTTTCTGAATGCAGAAAATTTCTTAACTCACTTGAGGAAAAACCTTTGATTGGTAAGAACGTACCGTGTGGCCTCAATGGCACTGTGCACTACAGTTTTGATTATGCTCAACAAGTCCATATACCTCACAGTTCTCAACAAGTTGGACCTTTGTTTTTCCTGACTCCGTATAAAATTTCTTTATTTGGTGTTGCTATTGAACCATTAGGAAAATTCGTGTTATACATAATTCCAGAAAACTATAATACCGGTAAAGGTTCCAATGTGGTCATTTCACTTTTGCACCATTTTTTTGAAAACTTTGGGCTTGGCGAGACGCATGCTTATTTACATGCTGACAACTGCGCTGGGCAGAATAAAAACAACTACCTTATGCAGTATCTTACTTATAGAGTAATTAAAGGAATGCATCAGAATATTTCAATGTCATTCTTGCCTGTAGGACACACTAAATTTGCCCCTGATTTATTTTTCGGCCTTTTCAAGAAATCTTTTCGGCGTTCTGACATAAACTGTATCGACGACTTAAAAACAGTTGCTGCTAAAGCGTGTCCGATATCCAACTCAATTCTACCCTGCATTGTTTCTGAAACAGACGGCATTCTTAACGTCGTCACCTACAATTGGAAAGACTTTTTTAAGAGTTGCAATGCACTTTTAATACCAAACTTGCTTCAAAACTTTCACTTTCAAATTGGAAAACAAGATACAGGGAAAGTTTTGTTTAAGAAATTAATTGAAGATACTAATTTTACTAAAACTCAAGTATTTCCCGAGGTGTCTTTTGAGAAGTTATCTGACCTACCACATGTTATTCAGTCACCTGGGCTTTCTTTAGAAAGACAAAAGTACTTACATGAAAAGATTCGCGAGTACGTATCTAGCCCTTACAAAGACATACTCTGCCCAAATCCTACACACTCATCTGATCTTTGTACTGTAGTAACAAACGATGAAGAACTTTCACTGCCTCCTACTGTTGGTACTTGCGACCTTGAAACAGCAGTTTTGCCTGGACCAAGTATTCCAAAACGAAAATCCCCTAAAAAACGCCAGCCTCCTACCTGCGGATACTGCGGTGGAAAAGGTCACACTCGGCGTAAATGTGCCAAAAAAATTGCGGATGATACTGCTAATTCAAATACGCCAATATGATTATTTTAATTATTAAAGTACTTTTTCTAAAATATTACTAGTGACTAGAGGTTGTGTTTACTTCTTTTGTATACTGTGTATATTTGTATTGTATTTTGTATATTTATACAGTGCAGTTGTATGCAGTTTAATCCATCATTATTAAATGTTCTTCAAAGTCTGTTAAAAATAAAGCTTAATTTTTATTAATTTTCCGTCCCAGTAACATTCCATTTATTTTGTCATCTGACCTTAAAATTAATTAATGTGTGCGCGCATATTAATCTCCATTAAATTTGACACTGGGAACCATCGAGTATTTTATATAAATGTTTAGTGCTATACTACGGTAAGGAAGATAACGAACACTAAATATTAGTGCTGACTGCGGCACTAATAACTTTCTCTTCCGTGTTTCGGGCCTCATTCCACGTTATGACGTCACAGCATTCAAACTTATCCATATCTTTAAGCAGCCGTAGCATGAAAACTAGAAATGGAAGTTTGGTCCCTTTTCTTGTGGACGGTCATTATTATATATATATTATTATCATATATCTTATTAATTTTTGAGCGGGGTTGCTCAAACACAGCATACGCCCCTTAAAATAATTAAGTAAATAAATGTTTTGGCCCGACGTCACTCACAGGATTTTAGTAGTTGTGGAGCGAACATGTCACGCACTGCTACCACTGCTGAATACACGCAGTTACTACACTTCCTCATGGTGATAGAAATTTGAGCTATTTTCCAGCCAATTTGGCAAAATTTTAAAATACTTTTTCGGTCCAAGTACCTACGTTAGCCCATTTACCTAGGCAGCCTCTGAGAATTTTGTTCGATTTATGCCTTGCAAGTACTCTTTTAAGCTCTTAAAGTTGCCGCGTTTCGAAATCCCATAAGACTCAACGATAAAAATTTAAATATTTAAATATTTCAAGCTCATAACAAAAAAAACAATACATTCTAAAATGTTCGTTAGAAGTTTCCTAGATATTGCCCATAAGATGTGAGAGAAAATATAACTTAACCTGTCCCACGTCCGTATATTCCGTATCTTCGAGCGCAAAGGTCGTATGTCTCCCCCATATTGGAAAAACAGAAGCTAAAAGATGCATCAATAAAACTGATGTCAAAATGAGAACTACTAATAAAACATAATATGCCGTTGGCACTGTTGGCAGTGTGGGAATGTTTAAGGATTAAAATAATATTGCGCGCGTGTCCACAACAGTACGGGGTGACAAAATATTTTACACACACATTGTACGTCTAGCCGAAGTTGATCACACAGACGACAGAGGTCTTTAAGTCCAATCGAAGGACTGCCCACAAGTGACGATATATTATGTACATTGAGGGGGAAACCTGGGTATGGTGTACTGAATGTAATGTACATAGATATTCATGTAAAAATTATTTATATACATATTTATTGCGAAGCAAACGTATAAGTTAATACATTAATTCTGATGTATTTCAAAGTAATAAATAAGTAAACAAGTAGCACATTTTTAAGCTGTTACAAAAATATCACACGTCAAAAGTTAAACCCCGCTTGGAAAACCATTTTCAGAGAAAATCTTAGTAAGAGCAGCGGCTGACTTCTTTGGGGTCCTTGGCCGGGCAGCGTCTGTATAGTTGACGAAATGAACTCCAAAACGCTCGCTGAAAATAGAATAAAATTATTATGAAAATGAAAATAAAATAAACTGAAATTGTGAATGAGGCATGAAAACCGAGTTTTATCAGTTTCGATAGGTTCGATAGTTTCCATGTTAAAAGCTTACGCATATCCGCGGGACCATTCAAAATTGTCCATAAGACTCCAAGCGGTGTAACTTTGAACATTGCAACCGTCAATAGTCACCGCTTTCAGCATCTCATTGATGTAAGACCGGTAGTAGCCAATTCGGTCATCATCAGTCAAACCGACTGTGTCAAAGTCACTGTAGCCGTTTTCAGTCACATACAATTCCGGATTTCCGTAAGTTTCCTTGATCCACACCAGAAGTTTCCGGAAGCCCCACGGGACAACTTTAAGCCAGGAAGATGCAGAGGATGGCCAGGACGGATCTTGGTATGTGTTTGTGTTCTGGTCACCATACCAGCTCGCGTCCGTCCTCTCAGCTGGGACGACTAATTCCGTGGTGTAGTGATTCAGACCGAGAAAGTCCCAGGAACCATTTAGCTTCGCCTTCCATTCGCTGTCAAAAACGGGTAGACGGGACTGAGAGAGACCTTCACCTTCACTTTTCTCCCCGATGAGCTCCTTCATTATGGGTGGGTAGTCTCCGGTGAAAACTGGGGCGGTGATCCAACCGTGCTACGTACGGGAAAGGTAATTAACAATTAAAGCATTTTATAGAAAAAACTTTTTTGTTTTTACATGTGACATGCATGTTTTTGAAAGGAACAAAATATTCTATTTGCATCGTTTTGAAAAGTGCAAAAGGTTCTATTTACGACGTTTTGAAAATTACAAAATATTCTGTTTACGTATATTTTAAAAGTGCAAAATGTTCTGTTTACGTATTTTTTAAAAGTGCAAAATGTTCTATTTACGTGCTTACAATTCAAACAGTGCAAAATGGTCTATTTACATGTTTTTAAAAACTGCAAAATGTTCTATATTTACTTGTTTTTGAAAACTGCAAAATGTTCTATTTACGTGTTTTTCAAAACTGCAAAATATTCTGTTTAATTGAGTTTTTAACATGATTATAAAAACTTACTTACTAAACCATAATAAAGGAGGAACGATATTTTGCATTGATCTGCAATATCTGTTATCTTCCTGTTGACTTACTTTAAATGTCACAGCTCTCTCAGCAGCCGCCACGTGTTCTGCATTATTCGGATCCGACGGCTCATACCACCCGGAGTCCACGGTAATGCCCACCTTCCCCTTTTGAACCGTCTTAAATTGAGCCTCATAGAGTCTGTAGGCTAAAGCGTGAGATTTGAGCACGTTATGAACACATTCGTAAGGGCCAGTGGCTGGGACTCTAAGTCCTGGGGCATGACCTCCATCCCCGTGACCCTGGACACAGAATACCCAGGCCTCATTGAATGTAATCCATTTCTTGACCCGGTCACCAAAGTTTCCGTACAGGAGACGAGCGTAGTCTTCGAAGTGACTCACGATCGTTTCATTCCTCCAGCCATTTACGTCCTGAAGAGCTTGCGGCAGATCCCAATGATAAAGAGTGATCATGGGTTCGATTCCATTGGCGATGAGTTCGTTGATGAGATTGTGGTAGTACTCCAAGCCTTTGGCATTAACTCCACCCGCAATGGTCCCCTTGGGGAGAACGCGGGACCAGGCCACAGAGAAGCGGTAGTAGTCGGAGCCGATATTTTTCAAGAGCTGAACGTCCTCCTTGTACTTGTGGTAGGAGTCACAGGCCACGTCCCCAGTACTGTTGTCAGCAATGTGACCACCTTCGTGTGTAAATGTGTCCCAGATCCCTACACCTTTCCCTGTATTTCGAATTAATTATTAAACGTAAGTACAGATTTTATTTAAATGTATTACTAGTGTTTACTGAATTGGACTGAATTGGAAATTTGAACTTTAATTTTATGAACTTGCCATCAGCATTCCAGCCTCCTTCAATCTGATACGCAGCAGTTGCAAATCCCCATTGGAAACCTTCGGGGAAAGTTCCATTGATAAAATCGTCCTCAGCGGTCAGTTCCTTGGTCCATGAAGGTCTGCCTAGAGCAGATCCACAAAGAACAACCAGAACTAAAGCTAAGCTTAGTTTTGGCGACAGCATCATTACACAATCACAACCACAACAGGTGATGAATTAACTAGTAAGACTAGTTCCAAATTTTCATGTGCAGTCTCCTTTTATTTATTCTGTGCCAGCTCCAGCATTGCAAAAACAATTATAGCCGATGACTAGGCATTAACCATCCAATCAATCACATGGATTTGAAATGCAAATAACTGAAATGAAACGTTGATTTTATCTGAATTCTGAAATCTGGACGGTGTGTATTGAAGTGACAGTCAATATCATTGCGGTATTAAGCTATTTAACTCATCAAAGATTAAACCCTTTTGTCAAAAAAAGTTAAATGTATTGCATTGTACACTGGTTTAAGTTATTACCGGGATTTATGATCTGTGTGAGTATTATTCCAATTCTGAATTGTTTTTGTGTCACTCCGAAACTGGTTAATATTGTAGCATTGTAAGGAGTGGCTGATATGGTAGGTGTTGAAGTGTCTATCATTGTTGTGGTAATCCTATTTTGATTTTGTGATTGATCAGTGTTTTACAGTAATTGAGATGTAAGGCTTTCTGCTTGAATTTGCACTGGAGTTGACAGCAGTTGAAAAAAAATGTTAGTATAAGATAAATAAATTCCAGCTAATCATTTTAGTCCTGTGATCGCAATAAACCATTAATGCCAATGTGAATATTAGTATAGTAGTGGTAGTGGTATGTTGTGCTGTTGAGTTAGGAAATCCATTAAATTAAATGTGCGTTAATTCGCTTGTATAAAGTATAGGTCCTGTATAGCCTGTAGGTTGTAAGGTATTAATACATAAAAAACGTTTTGTGATTCTGAACCGAAACAGTCATCATATAATTAGGTATTTTAAGATTGCATAATTAAACATATAGAACCTACTTATTTTATTCAGCTGCTACCTGTGTCTAGAATTACCACAATATGTATGTACTTATACGTAAGTAATATTATTATTATTATTGTATTTTTTCAAAGCTCGCCTATCCAGGTGGGAATATTACCGATACCAATAATGAAGCTATTCGACAACGTTTAGTTTATCAAACTATAAAGTAGGAGAGCGTCATCTCTATGGGTTTTTTTATGGTTTTGCTTAATTAAACTTGCATTTTGTAAAATTAATCCCTGGTGGTCTGTGATTAAGTTTGGCGTAACTCCTGGGGGGAGTTATTAGACGAAATATGGTAGAGCAGCCTTAACAGGAAAAACGAAAAGTGCAATATTGAAAGTTTTGAATTTCCCGCGAAAACTTTAAATATTGTTTAAACTCAAGATTTCTTATTGATTTTATTAGGTTATAGCAATTTAGTCTGTCATTTATTAAATTTTGATGCTGACTTATAAATTTAAATAAATAATAAACATGCTTTAGGCGAAAATGCCTTTAGGTGATTTTAAGTTTTGTAGAAGTACATATTTTTGAATTTGCCGCCAAATATTAAAATCCAAATTTGAACCTCTTACTAAATGGAATTACACATAAACGATACACCCATCAAACCGAAATGAATGAGCGAATCCAATTAACTTAGTGTGACAGCTCAAATCATGATCAATTTTTAATTGTAATTAAAAAACTTAACTAATGTTTTGTCAAAGTTGACCGATGTTAATGCATGATATATCATTTTAAAGCCCTTAAAAAATAAGGAAAACGGGTATTTTGTTTTTGGCCTCTGACGTAGTACTATACAAACAATTTTAGGCGAAATTTTCAAAATAAGTAATGGTTTTTTTTTTAAATGGCAAACTTTTGTCGATAAACTCTTCCCATTTGCGTTATTTGGAATATACAAGTCATTAGCTTTCGAATGGTATATCACACGTTGAAATTGGTTAAGTATCTCAAAAGTGTGAAAAATCCGGTAAATTATGTAGGTAGGTAGGAAGGTAGGAACAATAATGAACAGTGGACAGCGCGGTGAACTCAATGCAATGCTTCACATATTATTATGTGCGAGTATAGCAGCGCGAAATCAACTTCGTGTTTGTAGGAAAGTGTCAGTCATTTATTGGAAATTGCAAGAAAATATACAAGACACAAAACAATAAATTAGTATCACAAATATTTAACCTGTGAAAAGTATGCTAGAAATAATTTAATTTAATCAACTTAATCAACGTCCATTTGGAAATCCATTTTCACGGTAGATTTTGGCAATTACAGCTGCAGACTTTTTGGGTGTTCGTGGTCTGGCAGGGTCTGTGTAATTTACATAGTGGACTCCAAAGCGCTCACTGAAAACAAGAATAAATTTTGAAAAACACAAGGTTAAAAATCTAGAAAAATCGAAATTACAAAAAAATGGATAATATTTTGAACTTACGTGTATCCCGAAGCCCATTCGAAGTTGTCCATTACACTCCATGCAGTGTAACTCTGCACATTAGCCCCATCAATAGTAACAGCCTTGAGCATTTCGTTGATGTAAGATCTAAAGTAACTAATTCGGTTATCATCCGTGATGCCCGCATCGTAGGGGTCACTGAAGCCATTCTCGGTCACTAACTGAATTGGATTTCCATACGTCTCCTTGATCCAGACAATAAGTTTACGGAAGCCCCATGGAACAACTCTGAGCCAGCTGGATGCGGACTCTGGCCACTCGGGATCCAGGGACGTGGCAGTGTTCTGATCTCCGAACCATCCCGAGTCTGTCCGCACAGCTGGTGCTACCAAGTTAGTGGTGTAGGTGTTGAGCCCAAAGAAATCGTAGGAACCGTTGAGCTTCGCTTTCCATTCGTTGCTGAAGACGGGGAGACGAGATTGGGTCAATCCTTCGCTCTCACTCTTCTCCGCGATGTACTCCTTCATCACGTCGGGATAGTCTCCGAAGGCAACTGGGAAACCGATCCAGCCGTGCTAAAAAAACACAAAATTCAAAAAGTTCAGATCATCAAAATTACTTACAGAATAAATTATTGAATAATTTTGAAAAATATTTCTTGTAAAATGTAACAATTAGTTTTGTCTTTACTCTGAATTTTTGAGCTCTCTCAGCCGCGATCACATGTTCCGTATTGTTTGGGTCGAGTGGTTCTAACCAAACGGAGTCCAGTGATAGGCCCACCTTCCCCTGCTGAACTGTCTTAAATTGGGATTCGTAGAGCCTGTAGGCTGTGGCATGAGATTTCAGGACGTTGTGAACACATTCGTAAGGGCCATTGGCGAGATCTTTAATTCCAGGGGCGTGAGTTCCATCCCCATAACCCTGAATACAGAAAACCCAGATTTCGTTGAAAGTCACCCATTTCTTGACCCGGTCCCCGAAATTTCCGAAAATGAGTGCAGCATAGTCTTTAAAGTGATCAACGATCGTTTCGTTCCTCCAGCCATGTACATCCTCCAGAGCTTGGGGCAGATCCCAATGATAGAGAGTGATCATGGGTTCGATTCCATTGGCGATAAGTTCGTTGATGAGATTGTTGTAGTACTCCAAGCCTTTGGCATTAACTCCATCAGCAATGGACCCCGTGGGGATGACGCGGGACCAGGACACGGAGAAACGGTAGTAGTCAGCGCCAAGACTCTTCAAGAGTTGAACGTCCTCCTTGTACTTGCGGTAGGAGTCGCAGGCCACGTCCCCGGTGCTGTTGTCCTTAATGTGACCAGGCGAGTGGGAGAACGTGTCCCAGATATTCGGTCCCTTTCCTTAAGATATTTTTTAAAAATTTGAACTTTTAAACAGTTTTAATCTTGTGTTGTTAATTATGATTATTACTCATTTTAAAATTTAAAATTTTACTCACCATCTTCATTCCAAGCACCTTCAATCTGGTAAGCAGCAGTTGCAAATCCCCATTGGAAACCTTCGGGGAAAGTTCCATTGATGAAGTCGTCACGGGCTTTGAGCTGACTTGTCCCTGCAGCAGATCTGCCCAAAGCAGATCCACATAGAGCAGCGAGGACCAAGGCTAAGCTTAGTTTTGGCGAAAGCATTATTACGAATTACAATCGTACGCTACAGATGATGGTCTAACTATGAGTAGTTCTAAAGTTTCATGAGTAGTCCCTTTTTACTGCTGTATGTACCACAGTACATTGCATAAATAATAATCGCCAATGACTAAAGCCATGTCATCAATCACATTGCTGATTTGAAATACAAATAATAACAATTAGTGCAGCGCTTACTTAATCTAGATCTGGATTCTGGATTGAAGTGACAGTCATTTACATTGTTTGAGGCTTTGTAGGCTTTGTAGCTTATTATCATGCACTTGAGTTTTCAAGGCTCTATTTTTTCTTGTAAAAATAATGCACTGATGACATGGCAATTACTGCCATTTTTGTTAAGCCTACTTCTTACTTGGTACACGCTTACGGTTATAGAAAGCATCTAAATAGGATTTCAGTATTGCTGTGCTAACTGTATTTTCTATTAATTTGTTACCGATTAATCTGTAAGCGGAATTTAATAGTGTGGGGAATCCGTTAAGCTTACCGACGAGCAGCCTCTATTAAAAAACTAGTTTATACCGTAAGTTTGGTAGCTTCAATAGTTACCGCGAAATTGGTTAAATCCGGTAAAGCATTTATATCATTGTATTTAATATGAAAGGTAAAGAGGCAATTCATTCCCAATGGAATTGTGATTTATTTACAAACAAAAGGTTTTAACCTGAATGCCGGTTATGTGATCTAACCGCGATTTTGATAGACTGGATAAATTTACTCGGGATTTTATAAAAAACAGTATTTCTTTTTTGGGATTGTTTTTACTGACTTTTCTGCCAGCGGTGTACAATCAGCAGACTTTATTATAAAATTATTGCAGTAGTAGTATAATTTGGCAACAATTTTATAAGCGTGTACTTACAGCCCTGTAGTGGAAAATGCAAAAAGTTAAAAGATTCTCGATTTAAAAAGGAACTTGTAAAATATATCGCTATGATATCCTCAGCCAAGCGCCACGTACACAATATTATCACTTTTCAAGCGTTAGAGTAGTATAATAGTGCATGAATTAAATATACCTGCCTATACGTAGTATTTCTCAGCTAAGTAAATTTTGCAATCAAATTACAATAATTACATCGTACAATGTTTATACTTCAAGGTCAAGTCTAAAGCGCAAGTAAACTTGGTATCCAGAGAATGTAGTATGTATAGTACAGTAGTTACTTTAACTATGAAGGTATGCCTATGAAAAGCGGAGCCACGAAGAAAGACGAGAACTAAAGCTATACTATAAGCTTAAACTTGACAAGGGAAACCCCTTGGGGAAACTGGAGACTCCTTATTTACTTGTACCCATGAAGAAAGTAACCTCCCTTATGTTCCCTTGAAGGCCCAAAATAACCTTCCTCATGTTCCCTTGAAGGCCCAAAATAACCTTCCTCATGTTCCCTTGAAGGCCCAAAATAACCTTCCTCATGTTCCCTTGAAGGCCCAAAATAACCTCCCTCATGTTCCCTTGAAGGCCCAAAATAACCTCCCTCATGTTCCCTTGAAGGCCCAAAATAACCCTTTGCTAACATCCCTTAGCCTTACCACGAATTACTAAATTGTGTTAACACTTTCGAAAACTTTGTTGTAACCACAATGTATTAATGAGTCGAACCAAGAGTCTTCAATTTATACATAATTATACATTCACCATAATTACAAATTGAAGACTTGGTTCGACTCATTAATACATTGTGGTTACAACAAAGTTTTCGAAAGTGTTAACACAATTTAGTAATTCGTGGTAAGGCTAAGGGATGTTAGCAAAGGGTTATTTTGGGCCTTCAAGGGAACATGAGGGAGGTTATTTTGGGCCTTCAAGGGAACATGAGGGAGGTTATTTTGGGCCTTCAAGGGAACATGAGGAAGGTTATTTTGGGCCTTCAAGGGAACATGAGGAAGGTTATTTTGGGCCTTCAAGGGAACATGAGGAAGGTTATTTTGGGCCTTCAAGGGAACATAAGGGAGGTTACTTTCTTCATGGGTACAAGTAAATAAGGAGTCTCCAGTTTCCCCAAGGGGTTTCCCTTGTCAAGTTATTTTTGCGTTTCCCCGTTTTTTAGTGTAGCTAGAATGACTTGCAATTTCTTTTATAGAATAAACACGTACCTACTTAATTATTTGGAATTCAGGGTTCCAAACTGATTCGAAAAGTGATCGCAAAGTCTTATGTATTACTATCGCCCTCTGTGAGATACTGGTTCAAGCTCCAGTCATGGAGGCGCGGATTTAATGTTTAAGGGCTACGTAGATGTAGATCACAGTAGCTTATTGTCTCCGGGGAGTTTAATTATCAGTATCCCCAGCCAAAGAGCCTGTGTCCACCTTCACCTACACAAACATACTATGATGAGCCATTCCAACACGTCGACGTGCTTCGAGACCGTGCTGCTGGTAGGACAAGAATGTAGAGCCGTACGGTCTGTAGTAAAGCATATAGGATAGAGACAAGCAGTAACTATGGAAAAGCGCCATTCCCAAATTACGTTCGCTCACGTAGCACTATTACTCCATTCACTTACATGCCCACCACAGTCCACTGAGTCCACACACCCCTTCATCACGTACTCCCCCCTCCCCGCCTAAACACGTGAAATCACAGCTGGATGACTCACCCTAAGAGCTTAATCCCCTATTCAGTGTCCGACCACTGAACCATCAAACCCTCATCAGTGTCATAACTGTGGTAAACTCACTTTATGCCAAAATTAACAACTTCTCTGTTACGAAAGTACGGTGAATAAGCATAATTGTGATATTTATGCAATTATGGAATGATTGGCCACCTAAATTATTATTTTTAAAACGTTATTTACCTCCAGCGTTTATTGTATTTTCAGTCCCTCAACTATTGGTTAAAAATCAAGTATCATGTAAATATAGCACAATAAACTTTATACATTCCCTGCTAATTATGCTTCAACTTCATTCTGCATTGGCGTCTGGTATACCATTTTTATTTTGCTAAGGAAATGGTGACTGGTTTCTTTTTCCAGCCCTGTTTACAAAAAATACCTATTTAAAATCATCCTATTGAGGTTGAAAATTGTACAACTAGCACAGTTAATCTCAATAATCACACAGGGATCGTCCAAAAATAACGTCATCAGTAGTCAACTACTTGACCACTGTTCACATCCCACACTAAAAATATCCATTCGTGCAATGGTTAAGCTGCGAAAGATACTAAAAATGGGGATTTCTTGATTACGTCATTTGTGGGCGGTCCCGTACCACATTTTACATGACTATTAATAATTGTGTGTTTAAACCACACTTGCTTCATATTCACATAACTGTCAATAAGTTATTCATGGTTTTCCCAATACTACAGTTAGAGGCTTCGACTGTACCATTACCATGGCACATTTAGATTACCATTTTGAAATGACTAAAACTTTTTCTAAAATCCAACGAATTAACGGTTAAATTAATATTTCATCTTAATTATGCCGACTGACTCCAACTATCTCTCCGCAATCAGTTTTGGTAAGAATGTTTTTGGAACAGGGGCTTGAAATGAACATAAATTGTCCTCACTGGCAATTTACGCTCATAACGAGATAACATTGATAACAATAATTATGAGTTAACAAAGAAAATATATCTGCAATTCATCAAAAAACATAGAGAAACCAGTAATTATATATTACAGGATTTAGCGACTGATAGTAACAACAATGCAGTCGGGGGTACCGTAGACTTAAGTACCTTCTAATAGTTAAGTTTAACGACGAGCTAATATTTGACAGTTCTCACCGTCGTGGACAGCAGTGGCTGTAATATTATTTCTCGAAGTGCAAGTACACGGGACCTACTTAAATGCTCACTGATGGTTCCTTTATGCTAGTGGTTAATGCATAATAAGGTTAGCAATAATAAAATATTTTCATTTAACAATCACATTAAAAATTACAAATCGGGCCAGAAATATTAACAATAACAAAACAATATTAACAATTTGTAGCACTGACTTAGTTGTAGCTAAAGCAGCCCGGCATTAATTACAGTTAAAGACGTAATATAATCCTTAATCTAATGCCTAGTCGGAAGTTTGCACTAAATTATCAATGACATTTCTAGAACTAAATGGAGCTGGCCGATCACAAGACGATACGAACGTAATTTAACAGCACTCACTTTCGCGGTTTATTTTGGAGCTAAACATTCGCGTCCTATAGCGACTTCTAAATTCAGTGCGGGAGTTTGTCAGTCTACTAAAACTTCAGTCTACCTTATAGACTACGCTCGTCGTGCAAGCACTATAGGCAAATAGTATTTGTGTTGTGTGGACTGGTACTGGTAGAAGTAGTTATGTACACACGGGGTCGTCCGTGAATGATGTCAACGGTACAGTCATTGGGTGTAGTATGAATTTGGTGACGTGCTGTGTTAAATTTTTACGTTGCTAAAGGGATGATACTGAGGTGGGTGGGTTCTAAAGGGCTGAAATTTTTGGTAACAAAATGTATGGACCAACTGGTAAATAGCAGTGAGTGAACCAGCGAAAAATAACCAAAAAAAGCAAAAGCGAAACCAACAGAGACGAGTCGTCTCCGAATACTTATATATTAAAAAACAGTTTTGACGAAAACATCATTATGAGCCCTACACGTGATCGATGAACTACATAAAAGATATAGTTCCAAATTTTCATGAGTAGTCTCCTTTTATTTATGTATCAGCATTCAGCATATCAGCTGCCGACTCCAGCATAGTAAAAACAATAACAATACACGATGACTAGGCATTTGCCAGTCAATCAATCAAATGCAAATAGATGAAACTCTCATTATACAATTACAATCTCGATCTGGCTGGAATCTAGACTCTGCTGTGGATTGAAATGACAGCCAATTACATAGCGGTATTAATTAAACTAGTTAATTCATGAATCAAAGAATTATCCCCTGTCAAAATAAAGTGAGAGGGAATTATATGGGTTTAAAGCATGACATCATTACATGGATAAAGGACGAGCAGTATTTTTTTAACTGAATTTTTTTCTGTCATTCCAAATCTGATATTAGCATTGTAAAAACTGTAAGCAGGTACATATGTTGATAAATGACAGTCGTATGCATTGTTGTACTAATCCTATTTTTGATTGATCGATGTGGATTTAGGAATAAGTGAGAAGCCATCAAAGCATTTTACTTGAATTCGCAGTAATTCTCGAGTGTGTTGACAAAAGGGACTTTACAGCTAAAATTTACAATTGGCAGTGGTAAACTCAATGCATGCAATAAAAATATCTGAAATAAATATGCAAGTAGTAAAAAAAAGTATCAGTTTCGTTTGTACAATAAAGTGTCAATAATTTATTGGAATTAACCAGAAGATAGATTTGACACCTAGGATTTTTAATGTTATCAGAAAGTTACGACAAATTTAATTTTTATAAAAAGTAGGCTAAGTAAATAGGCCGTGATTAATTTAATTTCCTTAATCAACGTAATCAACGTCCATTTGGAAATCCATTTTCACTGAAGATTTTGGCAAGAACAGCTGCAGATTTTTTAGGTGTACGTGGTCTGGCAGGATCAGTGTAATTTACATAGTGGACTCCAAATCGCTCTCTAAAGAATGAAAATATAAGGGAAACAAGATTAAAAATGTATGAAAATTCCATTACTATATATTGCGGATTACATACACTGTGTAAATGTTTCCTATTTTTTGGCTATTATTATTTAATAAATATATTGAACTTACGTGTATCCCTCAGCCCATTCGAAGTTATCCATTAAACTCCATGCAGTATAACTCCGGACATCGGCCCCATCAATTTTAACAGCCTTGAGCATTTCGTTGATGTAGGATCTGTAGTAGCTAATTCGGTTATCATCTGTGATGCCCGCATCGTAGGGGTCACTGAAGCCATTCTCGGTCACAAATTGAATTGGATTTCCATATGTTTCCTTGATCCACACCAAAAGTTTACGGAAGCCCCATGGGACGACTCTCAACCAGGTAGAGGCGGACTCTGGCCACTCGGGATCCTGGTACATCTGAGTGTTCTGATCTCCATCCCATCCAGCGTCCGTTCGGACCTCTGGGACGACCATGTTGGTGGTGTAGGTGTTGAGCCCTAAGAAGTCGTAAGAGCCCTTCATCTTCTCTTTCCATTCGCTGCTGAAGACGGGTAGGCGGGATTGGGCCAATCCTTCGCTCTCACTTTTCTCGCCGATGAATTCTTTCATCACATCGGGATAGTCTCCGAAGGTCAATGGGAAGGCTAACCATCCGTGCTAGAAATCACAAATTTACAGGTTAGCAAAATTAGGAAAAATATTTCTTGTTAAGTTTAACCATATCATAAATCATTAGTCAGTATACAGAGCAGAATTAAGTGGTAAAAATAGTTATTAATAAAATAAGTTTGATTTACTTTGAATTGTAGAGCCCTTTCAGATGCAGCCGCATGTTCCGTATTATTTGGGTCCTGTGGTTCATACCAATTGGCGTCCAGAGTAATTCCGACTTGTCCCTGCTGAACTGTTTTAAATTGGGATTCATAGAGTCTGTAGGCAGTGGCATGGGATTTCAAAACATTGTGAGCGCACAGGTACGGAGCAGTGGCTGGGAGTTTAATTCCTGGAGCTTTGGTTCCATGTCCGTGACCCTGAACGCAGAAAACCCAGACTTCGTTGAAAGTAATCCATTTCTTGACACGGTCCCCGAAATTTCCGAAGAGGAGTGCAGCATAATCCTTGTAATCCTGGACGATCGTCTCGTTCTGCCAACCGCCATGATCCTGAAGTCCTTGAGGCAGATCCCAATGATAGAGAGTGATCATGGGTTCGATTCCATTGGCGATAAGTTCGTTAATGAGATTGTTGTAGTATTCCAAGCCTTTGGCATTAACTCCATCAGCAATGGACCCCGTGGGGATGACGCGGGACCAGGACACGGAGAAACGGTAGTAGTCCGAACCGGTATTTTTCAAGAGCTGAACGTCCTCCTTGTACTTGTGGTAGGAGTCACAGGCCACGTCCCCGGTGCTGTTGTCCTTAATGTGACCAGGTGAGTGGGAGAACGTGTCCCAGATCCCGAGGCCCTTTCCTTTAAATAATACAATTTTACGTTAGAAAATTAATTACTTATAGTGATACAGTTTCTAATATTTAAATTGTGTAGGTTAATATTTAATGGCTGATTTTCTTTGTTTTTTTAGTTGGATTGTAATTTGTAATGTACTCACCATCCTCATTCCAAGCACCTTCAATCTGATACGAAGCAGTTGCAAATCCCCATTGGAAGCCTTCGGGGAAAGTTCCGTTGATGAAGTCGTCACGGGCTTTGAGCTGACTTCTCCAAGTATTTGTAGATCTGCCCAAAGCGGATCCACATAGAGCAACGAGAACCAAAGCTAAGCTTAGTCTTGGAGACAACATCCTGACGAGAATGGTAATTTGAGCCTACAACTGTCCGTCCACTTCACAGTCCCTTTTTATCCCGAATTTGACACTTGACAAGACGTCCATGGGTACATCACATCCGTAATCCATATCTCTCAAGTGATCACCTACGCCTCCGATTACCACAGACTTATTTTTTAATCCATCAAAATCTATATGTCAGAATGCAAAGAATCAACATAATAAAAAGCTTAATTTGTCAGCACTTACTTGGCACAATTCCCTGCCGTTGTGCTGTAGCATTCTGAAAACTAAAATTTCACTCTAAAACGCAACTCGTGCAATCTACAGATATTTATAATGCCATTGACTGCAGCTGCGATGATACTGTTCAAGTTCACTGCTTAAAGTTTTGATTGATTGATATTGATGTGAGTCCTCAATGGGGGATTGGGATTAATTACTTGAGTTTGCATTAATATTCAGAATCCCAATCACACATGATGTTATTATCATTAATGCCCATAACGCATACTTAGGTAATGACATAATGCCAGTGCCAGTACGTCCATGGTACTTAAGTAGTTGTTTTTGTTGACATTATAGTCACCATTAGAGTACCTAGGCGACTAGGGAATACGAATTAAACGTAGAGTAAATGTAATTACTGTGAGGTTACAATTCCAGCTAATTTAGCAAGTATAGGGACAACACATACTTCGGGTTCCGAGTAATAATTGACAGAGGCTTAGTAGTGATACTAATTATTACAATGACAAGGATAATGATAGCGTAAACGCTAATGAGTGTCGGTTGATCTTAAAAGATTAATTACTATTCAAGTAGTGTAAAAGCAAGGTTTGGGTTTTTGTTGTTTACAGAAATGCTCATTTATTTCTAATTTCTACCTATTTACATAATTTATACACAATAACTTAATGCCTTATAGTTCTAAAGTTCTTTTTATTAATTTGTTTATTTTTTTACTCCAGTACTACTGCAGATTGCATGTTACTACCCTGGATTTTTTAGAATAAATAAAATATAAGGAAGGCTGCAGGCCAACTGGCACTGAATTATGAATTAAACCACGGGTGCGGCACGCAGTACGGATGTTTGACCAAGTAGCAGTTTGACAGTTTTTTTCAGAGAATTCCCAAAACAGAAAATGTTGAACTGTCAGTGCAAGAGAATGGCGTTAATGGTTAAATTTGAGACGACAACAATCACGACCAGAAACGTTGATCGCCTTACAACACAAATGGAGCCCATTCTCACCCCAATTGCTCTAAGCGCTTTCAAGACGCGACGCTCTACTTTCTCGTGTCCTTGCCTAATAACTGCCACTTGACTCCGTTTGAGAAGGAATTCCCCCGAAAAAGAATGTATGTTCCCTACTAAATCAAACAAAATAAACTCATCCAGGAGGCAAACAGAAATTAATGTGGGGAAAGAGAGGAAGAGGACGGAATTCAAGGAGTTGTAGAGCATGGTAGTGCCGTAGAGGCCAAGGGAGTGGTAGGCAAGGATCATGGTGACAAAGCTAGGGACGGCCAAGTCCGACATGAACTGATTAAACATTTTGTCCAGAACTTGAAGCGCCCTGTAAATATCTAAAGCTTCCCTCCTACTCAGGTTCCTCTCTTGGTTTTGTTGGTTCATCCGCCCGACTTTACTAACAGCTCTGCATTTGTTTCGCAGCAAGACCTTGAGCCAGAAACAGGTGACCTTGGAATACGTTCGGTTGTATTCCAAGAGAAAATATACACTCACTGTTGGCCATCCTTTGAGGGGGTCGGGTAGGAAGTGGTACACGTAGCGTGGATTCTCTGGCTGCCAAAGGAAAAACGCCGAGAATTGAATGGCGATACAAGGGACGCCATACGTGAAGACAAATACAATCAACGTACAGCCATTCTTTTCGTTTCTTAGTAAAGGATTATTTCTTCGGGGAAGAAATTTATCCGAAAATATCTTGTCGTAGTGAACTAAACAATTAAAGAAATGCGAAATTTGTTCTCGATGGGTAAAGGTATTGTGCTGGAGGAGCAAGAGGATTGAAACTGCAACTGAAAGCATGTAGTCAAGCGCAGCGCGCTCCACATCCTCAACTAGTACAGCCTGAAAGAAGCTATACCAATTATTCACGTTCGTCATGGCACTCCAAATAAAATTACACGCAAAAAGAAGACGGGGCCAATTTTTTCTTTGAGTTTCCAAATGACCCGTGTCAACGTTCCAATAATGTGGGATAGAATTTGACAAGCTGGCCATTTTGAAAAATTGTTGAAGGTATTTTAGTGTTGCGGACGCGAACATTTTGAATTTTAAGTTTTATACCTTAATGCCTAAATAGTTGTATGTAATAGGTGTAAGGTTGGAAGTAAATAGCAAACTATAAAGTATACTGAACGAATAAAATGGAAATGAGAAGAACGTTTAATTTATTGTAGAGAGAAAGACAACTTTATTAAAATAAACTTGACACTGTCGTCCAACGACGATAGCCCAAAGGACTCGGTATACGTTACACAATTTTGTTACATATAGTTTCCCTATAAACATATAAACTTGTTAGTGTAAGTATATAATTATACTAGAATTAAGGCCAGTTGCCATGCAACTGGGGTGTTGTATGGGCCAACTCGGTCTGTGGAACAAATTTTTAAAAAACTATGCGCAGTTCCAAAGACCGAGACGGCCCATACAACAACCCAATTGCATGGCAACTTGCCTTAATTCTAGTTGAAAATAAATGACAAAAGTAATGAAAAGCATGGGATGTTAGCCACTGAAAGTGTTTCCAGGGTAAACCAACGTGGAGGTCTCCCATTTATTACCCCATGAGTTTTTAGGGGTTTAGCTCCTCCCCGTTTCATTTAAAGTACTTAAGTCAGTACATTCTTGTACACACAGTTAAAAGTGTATGTGTCCAAATCATCACCTGCCAGCTTTCCTTGCTTTTCGCTCTGCACAACTTGCACTTTGACATTGTTTCTCGCTGTTGCTCGGGAAAGTGCAACATATAATTGACCATGACCAAAAACTGGCTTTGAAAGAAATAAACCAACTTTTTCAAGGCTTTGGCCTTGTGACTTATTAATAGTCATTGCAAAAGCCAGACGTAAAGGAAACTGCCGACGCTTTAAAATAAACGGGTATTCAGTTTCATTGGAAGTTGTACTTATTCTGGGAATAAAGACGGTTTTAGAAACCGAAGGACCCGTAATAACTTCTGCTATAACCAAGTTAGGTTTCAAGTCCTTAACAATTAGTCGTGTTCCATTACAAAGACCAAGCTTTGTGTTTATATTCCTCAAAAGCATAACAATACAACCTTTTTTAAGTTTTAATAAATGTGGTGCCATTCCTGATGGAGTTATAGTGTTCAAGTATTCAACTTGAAAATTTCCTTCGTCTGCAGGGCTTTCTAATACAACGGAATCAGCGCTTGTGTATTCCACTTCATCACCTTCCAATAATGTCAAAACTTTGGCGTTAATTACAAACGTGTCCTCGTTTAAAGGACACAAAATAGCTCTGTTACAAAACGTACTTATAGAATCAGAGGTGATTCCTCCGAAAATTTCATCCACCAAGTTTTCTGTAACAATATTTACAACTGGAATGCAAACTACATCCTTTATTTCATTGACCTTCTCATTTATCGAGCCTTCCCCCACATCAGTTAGCCATTTAGCAAATTCTGAATCACCACTTGCACGCATATTAGCAGTAAGTTTACACGTTGTAAAATACTTCCATAGTCCGCTTTTACAAACAGTTGATTCAATTATAGCAACCTCATTACCATGCGGTACAATTGGCAAACACTGGCGAAAATCGCCACCAAGTACAAATACTTTTCCACCAAATGAAACGTCAGGCAATTCCATAATGTCTCTTAACAACTTGTCGACAACTTCTAAACTGTGTTTGTGAGTCATTGTGCACTCATCCCATATTATTAGATTGCAATTTTTGATTCTATTCCAGTCATTACTTTGAGACGTTAAAAACGAAGTTGAATCTTGGTCACAATTTATTGGTATTCCAAACTGAGAATGAGCTGTTCGCCCTCCTGCTAACAGTGTAGCAGCAATACCTGTAGAGGCAACTGCAAGAACCAAACCTTGCTGGTCATTAATTTTATTCCCTCGTATGTAACTCATGAGTGTTTTGTACACAAACGTTTTCCCAGATCCAGCAGGTCCATCAACCATAAAGCACTTGCTCTGTACGACTGGATCTTCTACACTCGAAATAATTCGTTCAACAAATTCCATTTGTTGGATATTGAGCAAAGGTTTGTAAACATTAAACTGATTTAACTCAGTAACAGGGTCATAGGATTCATACACATGAATTACCCGATCTTGAGTAGGTAGAGCGTTAATCAAAGTCATATTTGGCAGTGGCAATTGATAATCTTCTAATTTTTTCCTACAAAGCTTCAATATGTTTTCAATTTCTTTTAGAGCCAAGCTTTCAGCTAATTCAACCACATTTGTGTTGACAATGTCATCATTATTTAAGACGTGCTTAAATACAAAATCCTCTATCATGTTGCATTTGTGCTTTTCCCATAGCTTAATTGGACTTTGTGGTTCTCCGTGAGTTAATATCAACGCAAATAATTGCCTTATCTTATACGCAGACTGATCGTCATTGGCCTCTGTCAATGCTAAATCCCACTCAGAATCATCTTCGTAAATACCAAGCCGTATGCAAGCTTCTTTAAATGTATCACAGACAACCCCATCAACTGTACGAAGATCTTCAAACGAAGTTGCGCCTTTAGTGCGGAGAAGCAGATGTCTCAATGCATACCTTTCGGGGTCAGCAGCAAGTACGCTGTACATGCGGCCAATGACATATTGTGAACCAACATCACGAACTCTTTTTTTCCATTTTCTGGTACTTTTATCAAAAGAATAATACTTAGGAAGTTCTGTATAAAAATAATGAGTGTCGTCCTCAGGGTGGCAAGAATCATTCACTCTTCGATTAAGTTTAAAAAAGGCAGTTAAAGTGGTGTCTTTAATTACTGCATTTTCGAGCGCTTTGTCTAAATTTCCCTCTGTAAATGTGACAGTTTGATGTCCTGGCAAATGGACATTCAATCTATAAATTGTGTGTGATTGGTATTGCATTTCAAACGCAAATATTCGCCACATTGCTTCCGGTGCGCTGACGTATCGCGAATTTACATGCTAATCTATTTCATCAAGCTCACGTTCTTTATTTGCTGACAATTTAATGTCAGCACGATCATGGCCCTTATAAACATATTTATACACATACTTAACACTTTTAATTGTAGTGCATGCTTCAACATTAATGTGGCAATTGAATTTCATAATTAAATACGCATTATAAGGAACAACGTCACAATTTGTAATAATACGTTCTCCTCGAGTAGCTGTGTGGCCATTTTGTCGTCGACGATACTTTGGAAAGCCGTTCTGCAAGCATGTCACTTCACTTTCTTCTTTAGGATACTTTTTGGAGCAACCCCCATTTTTCCAACACGCAGACTTCGTATTGCACGGACCGTGCGTCATAAACTGAGCCACCCTTTCATGCAATACTGGGTTTTTGGCAGGGTCTGGCACTTCGGCCGAAATAGCTTTGTCAATTTCATCAGGGTCGTTGTACTTATCATGTTTTAATATAAGAAGTATATGCATGTGTGGCAATCCTCGTTTCTGAAATTCAATGACATATACTAATCCAATTGTTTCGCCAAAAATTTCATTTTTTAATAAATCTTCGATTAGTTCTTTTGCTTTGAGTTTAAAAATCCGAGCCACTAAATCCGGTCTATCTGACCACGTCTGGCCATCGTAAAGATTGTCCTGTATTTCCGGCCAGTTTGGATTGCATGTGGCAGTGATGAACAGTGTTGGCCTACCGTTTTCTCGGACAATAGCCATTGCATCTTGGTAATGTTGGTTCATATTTCTTGGAGAACAGGTAAACGAACTCGGCAAAATAACTTTGCGTCCAACTTTTTCATTTTCAAACTCATCAGCAGTGCTTAATTGATCCAATATGTTCACATACTTGTCAGCCCGTAGAGATGCTTGATTTTTTCGCAAATATTGTAATCTGTTTGCCTCCATACGACAATAGGCGTCACAAATATACTGCAGAGTTAGCTTTCCAGCATTAAGAAGTACATTAACTTGATCCCGAATTTGAAAAATGTAGCTATAAAATTCCATTTGTGAAATTCTTATTCTCTTTTCTCTTTCTCTAGTGTGAATCTTGTCATGCCACTGTGTTTCTCCGTATGGAAAAAAAATAGGGTACAACATTGCGTCCAAAAACTTATTTAGAATGCAGATTTGCTGAGTGCGGTTTTCGGACCGTAAATAAACTTTAATATCACGATTAAAAGGTGGTTCACCTTCCTTGCTTGAAAACACAGCAGCAATATCATTGCTCCGTGCCGCGTTATAACGCCGATAGTCTAAATCCTTTTTTTCAGTTGATATGGACATCATTATATGACGGGTGTCTTCGTTATTTCGAATAGCTTCAGCTTCAACTTCTTTTAGCATATTATAAGACTTTGCTAAGGGATTTTCTTTCCTCATGAACTCGTCAAGTTTAATTAACATGTTTGGGTCACAACCCTTGTTAGCTACATGTTGCATACGGAACTCATTTGCTTCAGTTGAATCGTAAAAATATAACTGAGCAAATTGAGGAGCTTCGTTCTCTTTGTGATGTAACGGACCGCTACAATGATAAACCTGACCATGAGCCTTAAAGCAAGGTTTTCCTTTTGTTGTAAATGTTGTTAATTTCATTCCACATGATCCAAAACTAATTGAGCTATTAATTGATCGAATATTTTCCAATGCGCTTTTCGACTTTAGTAAGTCTGTAATAATTGTAGGAGTAGATCTTGGTTTAATAATACCATACTGAACGTCAGGGTCGTCCCCAGGTTTGGGCTCCCCCACAGTGTGGACCTTGCCATGACTACAACAAAATAAGTTGGATTCTTTTTCAAAATGTAGTGCCCCACAATCAGGACATTTTTTATTGTTTAAAGGACCGCAGTCATGCTGTATGACAGAAGACTCGTCAAAACAATCCGATAGTGCTAATTTGTTAGTTTCTTTAGTCTGTAAACGTGCTTGCTTTAAGTTATTATTATTAGTAGCATCCGTTTGCTTTCGTTTTTGTAGACTTGCAGCATGTTCTTGTGGTGAAACTGCTGCACGTCTTTCTTTCTGTTTAGCAACTTTTTCAGTTTTTTTCTGATCTGAAGCATCAGCATACTGCTGTCTCTTTTTTAGCAACTGCGCAGCATTTTTTTCTTCGGATACAGCGGCCCTGCGTTGTTGATTTTTTAGTTTATCAGCCGCAATTTGTTCAGGTGTTCGACGTGCATACTTTTCACGCCTCTTAGCATTTATCAAGTCTCGTTTGGTTTGATCCATTAAAAGTAGTAAATTTTATTAATTTGATTTTTAACTAAAAGTCAACAAATTTGTTAATGCATTGGGTGTTAAGACTAATCCCTTGTGAGTGTCTCTCGATTTTTAGCATTTGTAGCGTCGCGTTTAGTTTGATCCATAATTAGGTGCTGGAAATGTTTAAGTAATTTAGTGGGTAATTGTATGCATCTATCATAAATAATAGCAAATTTCGGGTAAGTTCTTAATGAACTGTCGGGTAAGTACTCAATGAACTGTCAGGTAAGTTCCCAATGAACTGTCGGGTAAATTCCCAATGCACTGTCGGGTAAGTACTCAATCAACTGCTGTCTAGTATAAAGTCTCAACAGCTTTTGTCCCCTCTGGACTTTAAACAGCTTTTGTCCCCTCTGGACTCTCAACTGCTTTTGTCCCCTCTGGACTCTCAAGAGCTTTTGTCCCCTCTGGACTTTTAACACCTTCTGTCCCCTCTGGACTCTCAACAACTCCTGTCCTCCACGGACTCAACAACTCCTGTGCAACTGCTTCCGTCCCCTCTGGACTCTATACCTTTCCAATGCAGCTCTTAAAAGAGCTATTTTGTAATAGATAACCAAATTCCAATCCTTCTCGTTCCTTTCCAACCAAATTCCAATCCTTCTCCTTCCTTTCCAACCAAATTCCAATCCTTCTCCTTCCTTCCAACTAAATTCCAATCCTTTTCCTTCCTTTCCAACCAAATTCCAATCCTTCTCCTTCCTTTTCAACCAAATTCCAATCCTCCTCCTTCCTTGCCAACCAAATTGTAATCCTTCTCTTTCCTTTCCAACCAAATTCCAGTCCTTCTCCTTCCTTCCCAACCAAATTCCAATCCTTCTTCTTCCTTCCCAAGCAAATTCCAATCCTTTTCCTTCCTTTCCAACCAAATTCCAATCCTTCTCCTTCCTTCCCAACCAAATTCAAATCCTTCTCCTTCCTTCCCAACCAAATTCAAATCCTTCTCCTTCCTTCCCAACCAAATTCAAATCCTTCTCCTTCCTTCCCAACCAAATTCAAATCCTTCTCCTACCTTCCCAACCAAATTCCAATCCTTCTCCTTCCTTCCCAACCAAATTCAAATCCTTCTCTTTCCTTCCCAACCAAATTCCAATCCTTCTCCTTCCTTCCCAACTAAATTCAAATCCTTCTCCTTCCTTCCCAACCAAATTCAAATCCTTCTCCTTCCTTCCCAACCAAATTCCAATCCTTCTCCTTCCTTTCCAACCAAATTCCAATCCTTCTCCTTCCTTCCAACTAAATTCCAATCCTTTTCCTTCCTTTCCAACCAAATTCCAATCCTTCTCCTTCCTTTTCAACCAAATTCCAATCCTCCTCCTTCCTTGCCAACCAAATTGTAATCCTTCTCTTTCCTTTCCAACCAAATTCCAGTCCTTCTCCTTCCTTCCCAACCAAATTCCAATCCTTCTTCTTCCTTCCCAAGCAAATTCCAATCCTTTTCCTTCCTTTCCAACCAAATTCCAGTCCTTCTCCTTCCTTCCCAACCAAATTCCAATCCTTCTTCTTCCTTCCCAAGCAAATTCCAATCCTTTTCCTTCCTTTCCAACCAAATTCCAATCCTTCTCCTTCCTTCCCAACCAAATTCAAATCCTTCTCCTTCCTTCCCAACCAAATTCAAATCCTTCTCCTTCCTTCCCAACCAAATTCAAATCCTTCTCCTTCCTTCCCAACCAAATTCAAATCCTTCTCCTACCTTCCCAACCAAATTCCAATCCTTCTCCTTCCTTCCCAACCAAATTCAAATCCTTCTCTTTCCTTCCCAACCAAATTCCAATCCTTCTCCTTCCTTCCCAACTAAATTCAAATCCTTCTCCTTCCTTCTCAACCAAATTCAAATCCTTCTCCTTCCTTCCCAACCAAATTCCAATCCTTCTCCTTCCTTTCCAACCAAATTCCAATCCTTCTCCTTCCTTCCAACTAAATTCCAATCCTTTTCCTTCCTTTTCAACCAAATTCCAATCCTTCTCCTTCCTTTTCAACCAAATTCCAATCCTCCTCCTTCCTTGCCAACCAAATTGTAATCCTTCTCTTTCCTTTCCAACCAAATTACAGTCCTTCTCCTTCCTTCCCAACCAAATTCCAATCCTTCTTCTTCCTTCCCAAGCAAATTCCAATCCTTTTCCTTCCTTTCCAACCAAATTCCAATCCTTCTCCTTCCTTCCCAACCAAATTCAAATCCTTCTCCTTCCTTCCCAACCAAATTCAAATCCTTCTCCTTCCTTCCCAACCAAATTCAAATCCTTCTCCTTCCTTCCCAACCAAATTCAAATCCTTCTCCTTCCTTTACAACCAAATTCCAATCCTCCTTTTATTTCAAGTTTATTTCCAATCCTCCTCCTTCCCTTCGAAATTTATTTCCAATCTTTATCCTATCCTTCGAATATTAATTCCAATCGTTTTCCTTCCTTCTCAACCGATGCAATGCAAATCTTCAAAATTTGAAGAACTTAAAGTTGCAGTGGTGAGAGAAATGAACGACTGTGCAGATTTCAAATGAAAATGAAGCGTGTAACGTGGCATGTAAGGAGAATTACAAAACGGTTGTGGGAAGGTGCATAAATTACGTGGTACAAAAATCAGAAATTTTGAACCCATACCCCACCATTTATTTGGTGTGTACGCCTATGTAAAAGAATAAGCAACTTAAACCTCTACTACCGTCCCCGCCCCTTGACGTAGCAAGCCATTTTGCATGCTCCTATTCTGTAATGCGTGTGCGAGAAGGAGACAGGGCAGAAGAGGAGGAGGTTGGAAGACACATCGAATGGGAGTACAAATGGTAAGAAATGTACCAACTTCTTGCACGCAGATAAAATGAACGTGAGTGCAAGAAGTAAACCATGAACAAACAAAAGCATGGAACTTGGCCTCTTCTGGAAAGTTCTGACCGGGTGTAGTAAGTTTGCACTGTGTGTATTGTGATTTGGCTCGCTCAGAACATCTCAGAAGAGGCCGAGTCCATGCTTTACTTTTTTCAGTTTCGCACCTATAACGTGGGTTTTGCCATTTGCGTCCACCTGCACCTCGTGACGTATGCGAAGCATTGGTGGAATTGTACCCACCTACCTACTCAAGCGATGACATCATTTGTGAGTGCGTCCTAATTTGGTACTGCTTTGCATCCAGCCGTGGCGGGACTGGATGTGCAAAATGAATGTTATACAGATTGTGTATGATGCTGCTGGGCGGAGAATCAGAAATAACGGACTGTTTTGGTACCGGTTTTGTTCTCCGACCTAGCAGCTAACTATTGGAGTAGGGGTACACAAAATGACCCGTATCGAAGGTCGGAGGAGTACAGACGCAACCACGATACAAAAATTGAGGTTACGGTGACTGGCTAAATTTAGATGCTTTTATTTGGTGTCCAAGCTCAGCACAGTCAACGTTACCTCAATTTTCGTGTCGTGGTTGATTTAAGAAAATAAGAAGAAGATGGCTGCATACAATAGGGTAAGGTTATTTACAATATTTATTATAATCGTATCACATATTTACGTAATTTTTAATTAATAAAATCATTAAATGATTATTAAATGATTTTTAATAATGTAATTTACGTAATTTTACTACGTAATTTGTTGTGATGTTTTTGTACATTCATAAGTAGCGATTTTTTATGTTTTTATGACATGAATTTTTTTGTTTCCAGGGTAATTACCGAGGTGGCTATGGCGGCGGTGGGAATCGAGGTGGTGGTGGTGGAGGTGGAAATGGAGGCGGAGGCGTAAATGGAGGTGGCGGCGGGAATGGAGGTGGAGGCGGGAATGGAGGTGGCAACGGTGGAGGTGGAGATGCAAATCACAATCTCCCGGATATTAGGGGTCGGTTTGATCGTTTTTGTTGTTGGTGCGGAGAAGTTGTTAGTGACTTTGCCCTGGAAAGATTACGTAAGGTTAGAGAGAGAGAGAGTAAAAACTTTATTACAGTTACATTTTAATTGATGCTGAAATTATTAAAATAGTTGTGTACAATATGTATGTTATTAATTTTAGTAATTTATTTTTATTGTAGAAAGATGCCCAAACAACCGCTGTCTTCGAGGGGTCCCGGTCACTGGAAGACGCCGCCATGACGGCCTACAACGTTGCTTCCGATGCTACAGTGTTTCTCATAGTAAGTAAATAGTATATTTGAGATTTGTTTTGAATGAAAATGTAGTATATTGTGAGCATAGGTATGAGTAGGCAGGACAGGCATTTTGATATAGTCGCTAATGAGCGTCTGCGTGATTTATTGATTTAATGATTTATTTTAAAATATAATAAGGCTAATTTATTGTTTTGTTTTTTAGGAGCGTTTGTTTTCTGTGAGTTGTGCGGAAGACGTAGGACGTCAGCTGATGTATATGAACATCAGTTAAATATGGAAGGTGTGGAGCCTCATCTTATTGATGCTCCACAACCTGCTGTAGCTGTGGCGGCGGCCCCGGTCCCGGTAGCAGTACCAATGCCAGTGGCAATTCCGGTGCCGGTTGCTGTACCGGTGCCGGCCGTGGCTGCAGTGCCAGCACCAGTTCCAAGACCTCCGACACCTAATGAAGCATGGGGAAATATTGAAGACGATATTGCCATGGGAGAGTTCCACCCGGAATAGGAATTATTTTCCTCTCTCATGCACTCATTTTAATTTTTTGTTACTTTTTTTACAGTAAATGATTTATTGTAATGAAAAATAAAATTAATTTGAGCTTTGGATAAAAAATGTGTATTCCGTAGTCCTTGTAAACAGTTTTGATTTTTTGGTATCCATGACATAAGTAAAGCTACAGGATCTAGTTATTACATTAGGAGGGCTCAGACTTTTCATTAGGAGTAGGAGTTCATAGCGACTGTGGAGCTGTTGCCTTGGATATAGATAGCTAACACTTAAAATCAACAGTGACAATCACCATTCTCCAATCTCCACAGTCCGAATAGCAGTATTCACGATTAGTTGAATTCTATAGTAAGATTGTAGATAGTTGTCATAGACACAGTTCACATAAATAAATCCACATAAATCAATAACGATGGAGATTCACGGTTAGTTGAATTCTATAGTAAGATATTAGATTAAAATTATAACACATGTATGCCATAATGGTTTCCAACTTCAACCCAATGAGAGAAGAAAAATGATGTTCATAAAAATATATATTGTATAAAATATAAAATATAATATTTTATGATATAGAATGTAAATCGTGAGTTGAAATCAGACACGGACGGATATTCCCCAAAAGCCCTTCAGGCAAAGTTCTCCCACTAATTAAGTAGATGGTCAAAAGGGAAAATAATATTCCACACGGTGGAAATGAGTATAGGGATTATAGCATGGTACGTGAGGATCTTCTATCCTCACGGACCATGACCATAACCAGTTTCTACTTGGACTCCGGCGAAGAAGGTACTCCTCACTCGACCGTGCTACGGCAGAATTGTTGCTACGAGCAAATCATAGGTGCCCACGTGGACCAGGAAAATCCTACGAGGAAAATATATTTGTTGCTACGAGCAAAGTATTAGGGACCCAAGCGGACCAAGACTTCCCACGAGGAAAAGTGTATTCATCGCTACGGGCGAATATTTAGGTGATCAAACGCTGACCCTTTGACCCTACGAGGGAGAATTATATTTGACGCTACGAGCGAATTTATAAGGGAACACAAGGTGACCCAGAAAGACTGTCCACGAGAAGTCAGAATATATATCCGTCCGGCTCTGAATTCAACCCACGAGGTAAGTAAACAATTTTGTGAAATTATAATCTGAATCGTACGACGACAGATAGGGAATTTACCCAGAAAAGAATAATTGAATTTAAAAAGTAAACGCTACTTTCATTTTTGGTTACGGACCATTTTTCATTTGGCGTTACGAACGCAGTAAAAGTATCATTAAAAGTAAATAAATACAGGGCTGTATAAGACCCTTAAAACGTACTTATCATTTATATAGTTTTGTGTGTGATTGCATCTCGTACCTCGGGTTTGATATTCGCATATAAAATATATATTTTAATATAATTAATTATAAGTATTTTAGTGTCATATTATAGTCATAATCATTGTAGGGAAAGCGCATCATAACCCTCCCCACCCATATAGCATCGCTAGCGTTAAGCTCATACTCTTTGCTAATTAAATCCCTCCATATGTCGTGCATACTATTTAGTATCTCGCCGGGCCGGTCCTGAGATACGAGAGAACCCCCCAGGTAAAGTATCTCTGTCGCCCGTTTCCGACTCGGATTTAGAAGACCGCATTAAAATCCCTGTCAAGAAGGTGCGGGGTAAAATAAGACTATTTTACCCCCCTCAATTAGTTAATTGTAATTTAAAATTAGTTGTAGAAAAAGTCCTATTTCATTTGGGCCCATAAGTTGGTAGTTAGGAGACCGTCCCATTGTACGGTATAGGAAACCGCGTGGCTTACAGTTCCATTTACTGTTAGCTATACGCACATAAGCTACAAGTAGTGCTTACGGAGCCAACAGTAACTAGCTAGCCAGAAAAAGCGAAAGGGAAGACCGACTTGGCAACCTCGCATGAGGCAGCGTGCACGGCACATCATAATTCATAGGAAAATAAAAGTGAAAGGGACGCTTCGAAATTCTACGAGAATTCAAGCCAGTAAAAATTTTGGAGGGAAAATTATCCCGAGCAGACAGTGCACAGAGGCCGAGACGAGAGGACATAGCGAGGAAACGCTCCCGCAGAATAAAGAAAAAGTTGAATTTTGCCCAGCAACAGTGGCTGTGGACGTGAAGCTGAGAGGACGTGCCTACAAGGAGCGGAAGACAGGGACAAGTACCTACTGGACTGACTGCACCGCATCTCTCATAGTGTTCAAATTTTGCTGAAAATAATTCAGAGTTCAGAAAAATAAAATTTCCAAACCATTGTTCGTTATTACGAAACTTAAGAGGTTCTCATTTGACAGCAGAATTTACGAAATTCTGACCATAAAGAAAGAAAACCGAAGTGCTGAATTTCTACGAGAAAACCAAGTCAGCAAATCCACAAAGGTACGTAAAACATAAGGAAAAGCATTTCATATTATGTATGTTAGATTTTGCATTTGATTTAATAGGCAGCCATTTGTAAAATATTTTGAGTTGCCACTCGTAACATAGGACATGGTCCATGGTCAGGTAGACTCGTCATTATAATAAGCTTCAATAGTTACAATTTTGCTAAATATTGTAGGAAACACAGTATATTATTATAAATTACATTTTGACTATAGTTTATGAAAATCGTGATTTCCAAAAATACAGTTTTCTACGAGAAAAGTGCCAGTCAGCAGTCTGGTTGGTTTTGGCTGACATTCTTCAGTATTGTCAGTCTTCAGGCAGCCTTTCTGCCTTATTTTGTAGAATTTTAAGAAGTTCATTAGTTGCCATTAGTAGTAGTTGATCCTACGAGGAAAATAAAAGTCAAATCAACCATATTATATCGGATTTTCCGATTTATTTAGGGAGTTTAGTAACTGCCCACTTGTTAACTATTAAATGTGTATTTCAGGCTAGCCAGTATAATCAAACGGCAGTCAATTCCAATTTATAAGGAATTACGAATTCCGATTTTTGGTAAAGTCAATTTTGTGTGAATTACCCGTAATAGTTGTGCTGCGCTTCATTATTGTGAGCAAACATACGTAGGTAGGTCAGATTAACCATTCCGTGTTGGCAGCGCTGACCGGAAAACTGAAAAACAAGTCATAAAAAGTGTCACATTGTGAACTCAAAGTTCAAGTGATTTTCCAAGGACCTGGGGGCCTTTTGAAAATTCACTTCTCTTTAGTTTTAAAGCTTATATTGGTAAGCAGCCATTTCATAAGTTCAGCATTGCATAATATACTGGTTTACAGAACCAAAATCATTTTATGTTTGATATTATTGTTGTGCATTATAATATATGTTATGTATAAGGATTTATTGTATGTGAGTTGAAATAATTATTTTGTGTTTTCAGCATAGGTATATAGTACTCAATAGAAATAGTATTTGATTACAGGTAACTAGTTAGTACAGTTACAATTATAACGAGGCACGAACCTTGACTTATGTGTTAGTTTCAAGTTGCAAGGGATACTACCTTGACTAATAAAGTTCAAGAAAATAGTGAGGGAAATCAACCTCAAATTGTTACGTACAATTTCGAATTTATGAAACGCTCATAATTTGCAGTAATTTTAAGTATTGTGTATTAAAGTATACGGGACAGAAGATCCCATCTTTTGTGTCAATGTCAGTTGTATAAGAGCGAGGAATTCAACCACGCCTTAAAAAAGTTATATCATATTCAAAATCTTATAGTTGAATTTGTAAAATACTTGAAATTTTGAAGTAAAATCAATTACAGTTCGAAGTCACAATACGGGGAATTTAGACCCCGATTTATAAAGTGACAAATAGTGAGGAACACCACCTCAAGTGTTAAAATCATTGCGCTCCTAATTCAGTCGATTCAAAAGTTCGAAACACTCGAAATTGTACGTATTATAAATTGAGTTTGAAATTACAATACGGGGGATTTCACCCCGATTTATTCAGTTGCCATTACCGAGGGATTCCTTTCCCTTGATTTCGTTAAAATAAAGTCAGTTCACAGTTATATTCACTAGTGCCAGATACACAGTCTGGACTTAAAAGTTTGTGTAAAATATTACAGGGTATTTACACCCTGACTGAAGAATAGTGTTAGAAAAATAATTGCAGGGAATTGGCCCCGACTTTTTGATATTGCTTATAACTTACTGCAGGGGATTTCACCCTGACTTCTAATATTGAATTTGAAAACTTCGCAGGGGATTGACCCTGACTTGTGTTTTCGCCAAATTTTAAAGTGCTGGGGATTTATACCCAGACTGTTGTCATTTCCTTACAACCCTTCATTACATGGGGGAATAGTTTTGTAAGGGGTGTGGTTGAGTGAGTTATTTCAACAAAATATTTTAAGTTAACTCACTAATTTGGTTGACATCCGGAGTTGCCAGTCGACAACTCTTGATTCTATAGTATTGTGTGTTTGTGATTTTGCATCGGGCATTTTCAGATTGCTTTTCATAAAAATTGTAAATCCTCCGAGTTGGTACTTAGCACACCTAAAAATATAAGGCAAAAGCAAAGTATATAGTTCATCATTATATGCACATATCTACTTCGAAATCCTATAAATTGGTAGATTGAAAGTGAACTACATAAGTCTATAAAAGTTTACATTCTAATTTATTACAGTCACTTACTTAGTGATCAGCAACATACGGCGAATCAAGTTCACGGATTTAATACGGATACGGTCCGAAAATCAGGAATTCTTCAGAGTCAGAATTTTGCAGTCAGCAAACATATCCTACGCGGATCTCCTCAAAGCAGGATTCCTACAAAATAGTAAGTAGAATTAAGTAGTACAACATTTAATACGGTAAAAACAATCATTTTATGGATTACGAATCCAACTTGTTGTATATTGCCAAACTGTTGTAAATTGTGCACAAGTGTCTATATATGTATGTACGTGTATAACATACGACACTGTTGTAATTCTGGGGGCTTGTTGTAATTTGTTCACAATTGTCATTTTGGGGGCATTTTATAAATACAACGCACAAAATAGAAAATAACATTATATTTAATTATAAAATTATAGAATCCTTACGAGGACGAGATACGGGCCCACGGGACGTACTTGAAAGTCGATCAGACTCAGGAATCAGGATAATTCCGGGAAGCAGACAATACGGATTGGAATTCTTCAACTTCCGCTAGTTATATAAACCGGAAATTACAGCACAAATCCCACCATTCCACGGTGTGAGTAACTGTAAGTAGAAACAAAATAAAGACTTACAATTATTTAAGTATTTCACTCACGAAGTGGAACTTTATTTTGAGTTTTAATAAAAATACTGGTGCACGTTGATCTGTGTATGCACATTAAAGAAAGAAGTATTCTTACGTTGATACTTACTTTTCTAGCCTCACGTGGCCATTGAAGATAAAGTCACTAGTTGTGACCGTGCCCTCGACCCTCAAGGATTCAAATAAATCTGAACTTAAGGAAGATTCTTCAAGTCTCCCATCTGGGGAAGAAGAACGAATTCTTGGAAAACGTAAACTGGTCGTTTACATTCGTTTAACTTTACGAAGTAAGTAACGCACAGTTATTAGGAAGTGTACGAAAATAAATTGTCGAATTTCTTTTAAAATAAATTCGAACCTCCAATCAGGGGTAGTTGAAATTAAAATAAAAAGTAGAAAAGATTTGGTCGTGTTTATCACGAACGTTATAGTAGGGAGTAGGTATATACGTAGTCATATATATTCAGGTACTTACGCAGTACATAGTAGTATTAAAGACATACATACTTTCGTGGTAACTACTAGTTAAGTGCACATCCATACGGTGGGTGCAGAGAAGTTGGCGACGTATATTCCTGTACTCTTCTAGTACAGAACATAGGTACTTACGTAGTACATAGTAGCATTAGGCATATACATACTTTCGTGGTAAATAATAGTTAGTGCATATCCATACGGTGGGTGTAGAGAAGTTAGCGTCGAATCTTTACTGTCATTACACTATAGTACATATAAATTCATGGTAAATAACAGTTACTACTGTTATATAAGTAATCGTACATTGAATTAATTTACAATTTTGAATTTTCTTTTCAACATTTAAAATTCATTTTACAATTTCAAAATATTATTCTTATCTTTTCAAAATTTTCCAAATTTAGCATCCCACGTGGATTAAATAAATTAAGGAGGTAGATAGTTATTACTACAACTCAAAATAGAAGTAAAATAAAATTAGGAAATTTTATAAATAATTTTGAATGCTGATTTTAGTAAATCTGACATCAACAGATATTGCTTTTATTTTCTTTACATTTAGTATCGCAATTCTATACAAAATTTGGAATAAGTTAATGATTTACCGTGTTCAACTGGAACGTTGAATGTTTATTGTATTCTACTTGAGTCCATACGACTGGGTAGCCATCATAGCAATTATAGTCATTTATTTAATAGTTAAAATAAAGATCTCTCTTGAACGTCACCGACGAAACAATCATTGGAGATACGATTGGATTCTGACCGACAATTCCAATTTATTTTAGATTCTCCAGGATACGTTCCTGAACCTGGCTTACTAGTCAAGGAAGATTTAGTTATTGATGCACAGTTCGCTGTGAACCTTGGGAAGACTATTTTAGCTGCTGACTTATTACTTTAATTTGACAATTTGACCAAAAGGTACGTGTTACGACACTACAATTAAGTTATTGCTTGTGCTTATAAAGCTTGCTTTTGGTTATCAAAATTCGGTGGCTGTTGCGCGAGACACATGTACCCTCGTCCTCATATCACACTGCAAAGCATATAATCACCCATCATCATCATAATCATAGAAATTATACTTCATTCTCAAATCAATTCATCATTAAAATAAATATACAGTCAAATCGTGTCAATATTATTAATTCAAGTCAAAGTTAATTAATTATTGTCAATTTACAAATTGTTTGTGAAGGTAAAGATTTAAGGCCTGATTAATTTAAAAGTATTAATCAGACTTAAATCAAAATAAGACAAAAACAGATTCGGTTCCCTAAAGCGGAAACGCATCCGGTTCACGTACGCTAACGTCGACGTGGGCATTGTTTTATCAACGAATTAAATAAAAATTTGGTAGTTAAGTACTACACCCATAGGTATTCCTACAAATTAAATAAAATTCGAAATTAATTACTCTTACGGAGAGACTGAGAGAATAGAAATCCATTTTACATTTTCCTACGAGGAACATACAGTGCAGTACTCATAGTAAGTACTGAGTGAAGATATTGTATTTACATTTGAATAAAATTAGGAAAATATTGTCACTTACTAGTGAACCATAGGTAAACATACTATAAATATACGATGAATCCCAAAACCAATGCCGACGAATATGTTCGTCAACGGTTAATATATATGAACCAACTTGATCCAAATATGGATTGGGAAATAAAAATAAGGATATTAGCGGAAGGGTTGCCCGACGGATTGAGAAGAGGAACAATAAGTTGTACTAATATAGATAATTTTACCACAGTCTTGAAGAGACATTTAGACTGTGAGAAAATGAGTCAAGGAAATGATCGAAATGTGGATAACTACCATCCACCATTAGACCCAACGCATTCACAGACGGCTTCAAATAACCATAGGTTACGGATGTTCAGAGTAAATACCGGTGAATTGGATGATCGGTCAATTCAGACGGGACTTATAGACAGGGATAGGTTCCAAAGCAGAAATACTATAGTTACTACGTCATTAGCAAGCATGGAAACGCTTGAAGATAATTCCATGAATGAAGGGATCAAAGATGGATTCACCCACGAGGGAATCTCATCAAATTATGAAGACACGCTCTTCACATATCCACAAGAGGATATAACGCATTTCATTAGGGGAAACCGAACCCCTCCACATGAAATAAGACGACAATTTCCTTTCCAAAATTGTTTTGGGGGAACGGTCCTCATCAATGTACTGACAGATACAGGGGCATCCATTAGTACGATAAACCCAAAGGTAGTTGAATTATTAGGGCTTCAACATATGGTCACTCCATGCAAACCAATCCGTGCAATGTTATCAGTAGAACATGGTGTCCCCACAATAGTATCTGAAATGGTACTCATCAATACGTACATTGAAGAATTCGAGGAATGGATTCGATGGGGGTTCTTCCTCGTCAAGAATCTACAAGACAGCGTTGTCTTTGGTATGGATTTATTAGTTGCATATGATGCAATGGTACAATGTAGATTAGGATTAGTAGTTTTCACTCGAACGCAAGATGCTGTCGAGACCAATGTAGCAATGATTAAGAAATTCAAGGGAACTAAATCAGTAATGGAATTAATCAAACCAAAGTCTAAAAGAAAGAAAAATTCAGTTAATACCAGCTTACTAGCTGCTCCTTCCGCGCCAATACTAAGTGATGTCGAGAGTAGTGACACTTCTGAGAGCTCAGATTCAGACTACGATGATTTAGATCCAGATCCTTATTTAACAAGAAAACAACTTGTTAAATATGAATCACGGCACGGACCAATTAGACTCCCAAATGCAGACACATTGAGATCTGAATTTACAAATTTACAATTAAGCAAAATACATAGTTTAAAGGAAGACACATCTACCAATCGAAAACATTTTCGAGACTTTAGGAATTCCTTACAAGGAGGCTATAAAAAGACGAAACAATCGCCATTATCGATTCGGACTATTAGAAAGACGCAGGAAACCACGGATTCACTATTGGAAGAGGTACGCAGTATAGCTACTACTACCATGTCTTCAAACGCAGAGAGAGAATTTTATCAATACAAGTTACGACTTTTTACAATTCATCCAGTCCAGTTAGAAAGCCAGAAGGAAACAGCGGTGGAAATATTCACTGATAAAAGAGATTATACCGGATATATAGTAACGGAACCCAATCACAATTTATACAATAAAACAGGAATTATGGTCCTGCCGGAAGAAGTTTATATTCAAAATGGTAAAGGAACAGCAACTCTATTAAATACAGAAGATGCCTGTATGGAGTTGAAAACACAGGGTTGTCTTTCCACGTATAAAATAGTATCTACACCTGTGCAGTTAAAAGCCGCACAGATCCATGTGAAGGATCAGCCATGTCCAACTAGTGATAACCCAGAAGTCCCTCCTCCTGAACAGGTATTAGGATCTCAAGCATTGACTGATGCTGAATGGGAAATGTTCCCAATATTTGAAGGTTTAGACACAGCTCAGAAGCTGGAAATCAGGCAATTATTATCAAAATACTACAAGGTATTTGGGTGGAAACAGGAAGATTTCCACACATCCATCATTGATCCCATAACTAAGAAAACTGTATATGCGACAGTAGAACTAATGGACGATACCCCTATGGTATCGGCAGCAGCCAACATGTCTAATTTATTTAAAGTAGTCTGTAGGGACGACACTGATGACGGGCTCATGAAACAGCTCATAGAACCATGTCATTCAAATTACGTGTCACGACAAATGGTCGTCAAAAAGGGGATCAATGGATGGAGAGCAGTAATCGACTATAGGGAATTGAATAAGCGCGTAAAACCCATAAATGCACCTGTACCACCAGTACAAGATGCATTTGCTAAACTCAAAGGGTGCAAATACTTTTGCACCATGGATATGGCATCGTCATATCAACAGATTGCACTTCATAAGAATAGTAGAAATTATTTAGCGTATATTAATCATTGTGGTACTTTCAGACCACTAAGACTTCCGTTCGGGTACAAAAATAGTGGTACTATCTTTCAATCAGTTATGAACAAAATATGGCATCATTATAGTCAGAAATGGGCTTCGATTTACGTTGATGATAACGGGTTTGGCGGTGCTACATTCGCCGAAATGATACATAGGTTAGAGTTAGTATTATGGCTATGCATGCAGGCTAATATAAAATTAAAGCCTTCTAAATGTCACATTGGACACCCATCAATTATATTCTTGGGTCATAGAATTAGTGCAGATGGTATATCTATAGATAGGGATAGAGTGGATACAATCCTTACGTTCCCTGATCCAACCAATACGACCGAAGTACGCCGTTTTATAGGAATTACGAATTTCTTTAGGCGCATGATTCAGGGTTATTCTCGGGTGGCCAGACCATTATATCAATTACTACAAAAGGACGCTCCGTTTAATTTCGATGACAATTGTCGACAAGCGGTCGAAGAATTAAAACGACTCATCACTTCTGCGCCCATATTAGCATTCCCAGATGACCATTCACAACTTGAATTGTGGTCAGATGCTAGCGATCACTGGATTGCGGCCGCACTCATACAGAACATAGATGGGCAACGGAGACCGATTGCGTATCATTCTCATTGTCTTACAAAGACTGAGCAAAAATGGTCGGTCACGGACAAGGAATGCTTTGCCATTATCCATGCATTGCAAAAATTCCGTAGCTACGTACTAGGGCGTTCTGTACATATATATACAGACCATTCGGCCCTCACATCAATTCTGAAAACCTCAGAATTAAACTCACGTTTAATCCGCTGGAGTTTAAAACTCAGTGAATTCGACCTCAAAATATTTCACGTCGCAGGTAAAAATAACGAATTGGCCGATGGATTAAGTCGACCACCGAGAAACTACCCTGATCAAAAGACGCCGTTAAAATTAAGATTAATAAAAGTCATTGAACGTACTCGTCAGGACAAGGAATTTATTCAGGATTGTGAAACTCTCAAATATAACTTAGATAATTTACGCGAACTCCAAATGGGAGACATACAGGTTTTTCAAGTCATGAAATCAGTCATGGAAGACAGGACAAATAAATATGAAGGATTTAATAAATATAGACGTAATTATAGATTAAATGAGAAGGGAGAGTTGGAAAAACTCTCAGACGAACCGCTGGGTAAACTTTGGGTGAAAGTATTGCCTCAGAAATTAGCTATACATTTCATTACATATCTGCATCAGAAATCACATTTAGGTCATGAAAAGATATACGCAGCACTGAAAGAAAATTATACATTCTTTTCTATGAGTAAATTAGTAATGGAAGTCATACGTGGTTGTGACACGTGCCAAAGATATAATATAAGTAAACGTAGAAAATCAGGTCCCTTGCATGTAATTATGACACCACAAGTCCCATTTGCAAAAGTGTCCGCAGATTACTTAGGACCATTAAATATGACTCGTAGAAAGAATCAATATATCCTTGCAGTTATAGATCAGTGTACACGTTACCTTCATCTTTTTCCAACCACGGGTCCGACCGTGGCAGAGACGATACGTTGTCTCACACCGTTAGTTAGGGATCACGGAATTCGCGGAATTGTTTCCGACAATGGTGCCGCCTTCACCGGTGCAGCATACCAGGAATTTTGTGATATGTATGGCGTGGCCGCCATTCGTACTTCGGCATGGCATCCCTCTTCGAATTCAATAATCGAGAGATCAAACTCTACGTTTGGTAGTATCCTAAAGAAGTTAAAACATGACCAGCAACTTAGCTGGGACGATTTATTGCCGCAGGTGCAAAACGAATATAACTCCGCTAAGCATTCTAGTACAGGTTTCTCCCCATATTTTCTTTGGCATGGAAAGTCATTAGCATGGGATTATAATCTTAAAATTGACGAGAATAAAATTCCGTCCAAAAAGGAAAATATTGAAAACCAGCAAGTTCGAATTGGCGAATTATTTAAGTATAGAATGCAAGCACATCAAAATTCATGTGAAAACCAGTTAAAAAGAAAGTTAGAATTCGACAGGCGTCACCCGCATATAAAATTTAACATTGGTGATTTAGTTCTCAAACGTAATTACATAAGAAAGCAGGGTACTCCCACAAAGTTCATGGTCAGGTATTCCGGCCCATATAGGATATATAGTTTGATAGAAAACGAGCACGTATATTTTCTATGTGACCCAGAAATTGAACCAGAAACCTCGACGGTTTCGTTAGTATTAGATATGGTACATGGACATAATCTAAAAACGTACTATACTCCTCTTGACCCAGCAGATTTAGCAGAGGATGTAGACCAAGATAGGGATTATTTAAATCGCATGGTTTCAACTCCAGATGACCATGTTTTTAGCTTAGAACCAAAACTCGATCCTACAGAAACCAATATAGGTGAACAAAATACTTATTATAGGGATGTGGTTCCCCGAGGTGTTTATAATATATCGTCTGCCCAAATCCCGGCGCTGAACTTGGTTCATGAAGCTCCGGATGAAAATGACGACGGGGAAACCATATATGCACCCCCGGCGCTTAGTATAGTTAGTACAAATGACTCCCATGATTCATGGGATCTCAGGACACGTCCGAGGGTGAGTTTGGTTCCCACGGGGAATCAAAACTCTCCAGGGGGAGAAGGGGATGGTGAGTTAGATGACTCAATCATAATCTTAGACGAAAATTTAGTTAGTACCCCAGGAAACTCTCCACGAAACAGTCCTACGGGACATTCGACCGTGTTTATTGATGCGAGAGATATGTCTCAATCGCTTAGTCAGAATAGGACCCCTCCGTCGGTGAAACCGCCGACACCACGTAAAAGCCCGTTGGCAGCAATGTCACCACAACCCGCATCACGGCCAATACAAGGGACATCACGAACAGGTCAGCTACGAGCTCCGACCATATTTACACAGCAACGAACTCAGGCCGAAAACCCATCGACCTCGACGGCTCCGGCGGGAAACGTCCAGATCGATCCATTGCCCAAAAGAGTACCCATACCAAGTAAAAAGTATCCGTCACATACGTATACAAAAAGTTTCAGAGTAATTCAAAATCCGGAGAACGAAGGTAATAAAGACGAGATTGAGAGAATCCGGACCGAGATAGAACATTTACAAGATTATTTACAAGAATTAACGACGGATAAAAATGAGTAATAAGATTTTTTGATTGCATAATATATTTATTATGATCTTCGTAAAAATTAGAGTAGATATAAGTACGAGATACGTCTCAGGTTACGACCTATGAATTTTGGTATTCCAAAAGTATATATTTTGAGCACATGATAATACGGGTTATATAAAAGGTTCAAAATAAAATGTTGAATATCAGCGAATTGAGGGTTTTGAATTTTTTATTTTTTTATTTTTGCTTTTCCCCGTTCCATTTCAACATTATAGATCTACGAAATGTCGTCCCCTATAAAGGACGAACGATCAGGGATATTCGCACGCCGATCTCCCCTGCCTGAACCCGTACCCATGATCATAGATGATGAACCATTCATTTATGAAAATGAATTACCTGAGTTAATGTACGAGTCGGCAAACTTCACGCCGAGACCAGCAGAAAAATTATCGCCAGAAAAACCTCTTCTGGAAGATCAGGAGCTAAAAATCTCCGTTTATATTAGCGCCAGAGATATTTCTGATTTATCTCTGTCAATCAATCAAAATTGCGTGGAAACTTCTCCAGCGACTGAAAAGGGCTCTCGCCAAATCAAAAATTATCGACGAGAGAAAATTCCCAGTAGAAATAGTAGCTCACGAGCTTCAAGTCACTCGCGGTCAAGCTTACCAAACTTGGTCGCTGGAACGTCTCTAGGGACTCTCTAGAAAAACCCGCGTCGAAATTCATCTTCAACTTACTTTTCATCAGATACGTCTGATTCCTCATTATAATTGATAATATGTTCGGATACGTCCACAAAAATTTTGATACAATTTTATATATATAAGTAGTTAGTAATATTTTGCTTTCACGTGATCTCAATTTAAAATGACTTAATGAAATAATTACCATTTTGACACGTTATAAAAGACATAAGCAAAAATTAGTATTTTTGAATATAGCTTAGAATTTTTGATATATACATTTTCATATATTACTTGACGTTTAGTAAAATAAATATTATTTTGTCATACATTTATTTTACCCAAAGAAATTACCTGTAAAAGTTGGGATACTTCCCAAAAGACTGAGTAAAATGATGTTCAGAATCAGTCTAGAAAAAAGAGTACAAATGAAATAATAAATGCCATACAGGAACTTTAATCAATGCAATAGTGTGTGTTCTTTTCTTTCGCATCATAGTTTCTTTCAGGTCCATTATTTGCACCGTTGCTCGCACTTAAGGATATGGAGAAAAAGATGTGGATTATTGGACGTTCATACTATTGGCTGTTTCGTTCTGTTGGATATTTCGTTTGAAGATAATAAAAGATTTGGTCCAGAAGAAGACATTATAAAATTATGAGAATTATTATTATGTATTTGAAATGATGTATTTGAAATTATATTTCCGTTTTGATGAGGGCATCAAAACATTTGGTCCAGAAGTTTTGAGAGAAGAAAAATGATGTTCATAAAAATATATATTGTATAAAATATAAAATATAATATTTTATGATATAGAATGTAAATCGTGAGTTGAAATCAGACACGGACGGATATTCCCCAAAAGCCCTTCAGGCAAAGTTCTCCCACTAATTAAGTAGATGGTCAAAAGGGAAAATAATATTCCACACGGTGGAAATGAGTATAGGGATTATAGCATGGTACGTGAGGATCTTCTATCCTCACGGACCATGACCATAACCAGTTTCTACTTGGACTCCGGCGAAGAAGGTACTCCTCACTCGACCGTGCTACGGCAGAATTGTTGCTACGAGCAAATCATAGGTGCCCACGTGGACCAGGAAAATCCTACGAGGAAAATATATTTGTTGCTACGAGCAAAGTATTAGGGACCCAAGCGGACCAAGACTTCCCACGAGGAAAAGTGTATTCATCGCTACGGGCGAATATTTAGGTGATCAAACGCTGACCCTTTGACCCTACGAGGGAGAATTATATTTGACGCTACGAGCGAATTTATAAGGGAACACAAGGTGACCCAGAAAGACTGTCCACGAGAAGTCAGAATATATATCCGTCCGGCTCTGAATTCAACCCACGAGGTAAGTAAACAATTTTGTGAAATTATAATCTGAATCGTACGACGACAGATAGGGAATTTACCCAGAAAAGAATAATTGAATTTAAAAAGTAAACGCTACTTTCATTTTTGGTTACGGACCATTTTTCATTTGGCGTTACGAACGCAGTAAAAGTATCATTAAAAGTAAATAAATACAGGGCTGTATAAGACCCTTAAAACGTACTTATCATTTATATAGTTTTGTGTGTGATTGCATCTCGTACCTCGGGTTTGATATTCGCATATAAAATATATATTTTAATATAATTAATTATAAGTATTTTAGTGTCATATTATAGTCATAATCATTGTAGGGAAAGCGCATCATAACCCTCCCCACCCATATAGCATCGCTAGCGTTAAGCTCATACTCTTTGCTAATTAAATCCCTCCATATGTCGTGCATACTATTTAGTATCTCGCCGGGCCGGTCCTGAGATACGAGAGAACCCCCCAGGTAAAGTATCTCTGTCGCCCGTTTCCGACTCGGATTTAGAAGACCGCATTAAAATCCCTGTCACCAATTAAAACTATATTCTAACTAGCTCAGCTTATGTACTTGAAAGTAAGTTGCAGAAATAACTATTTATACCAACTTTATTTAGTAATAATAATTGTTATAAGGAAGATTAAAATAATGTTCAAATGTAAAACTTGCTTTATTACGACAATTATTAATACCACAATTACAACAATTACTGATAATTAAGCGTCGCGTGTACATATACGTTTAGTAAGGGACCAATTAAAATTGATAATCACTGTTTATCTATATTATATATATACATACAGACTAACAGACTCATGTTTTATAATTTTCAAATTTCAATTTTCAAATAATGTTGATAAATTCTTGATAAACTATAGGTGCTAATTTAATTTAATTGTTGTAGGACTAACACCACCATTTTAACTTTGGGTATTTTTATAAAATAGCATTCTATTTTTATAGCCTTGCTACTTATATACAACATAATATAATTATTGCACACAAAATTTTCATTGCTCTCCTTGTTTTTTCAATACTAAATATAAAATATACAACTGTTTTAACTCTACATGCAAAATAAATGCTAAATAGTTGATGACTATTTTTTCTCCATTTTTTGGAACTTATGTTTTCTTTTAAATTATTTTTATTTTTGAATAAATTGAATCAAACTGAACATAATATATGTAATATAATTTGTAAATTGATAACTGATACGTCTATTTAATTAAATATAGACGGAATAGGATCCTGTAAATATTTGTTGCTTTTGTATTTTCTAGGGAGCATGCATGCATATATTATAGTCAGTGCTTCTTAGAAAGTATAGAGGCAACTTTCTTGGAAAATCTTTTGACCGTCTGCTGATCCTCATCTTATTTTGATCTGTTCATATTTTTATATATTTCCATTTCAAATTATAATATGGCTCGAGGGAAAACCAATTGATTTTTGGATTTCCAAAAAGTGTGATTTATTCCAACTTTAATCTTTAGGGATCGACCACAAATGAGGACGTCAAATAATTCCTATTTTTATCATCATTGGATCCCCCTGTCACCATCGTAACCATTGCTTAAATGGCTGTATTTAACATGAGATGTTATCAGTGCAGTAGCCAAGTAGACTCATTGACTCTACCAATGGCGTCATTTGTGGACGACCCCTTACTTTCTATACTGATCTTCAGAAGGAAGATGCAATATAGAATTTGTATTTATTAACGCAAAAAGCGCTTAGAGGCAGAATAAATACATTTAATATATTTCGGCTTGTTTAAGTTTAATGGGATTTCTAAGGGATTTCAAAGTCAGAGCAGTGATACATTATTATGACGTTGAACTTGATTAAAATAAAGATCTTGTCTCAAAGGCATAAAGGGAATTCAAAAAGCACTTTGCTCAAAATTGAAATAATGTTGATATGATGAAGCGTCTACAAAGTCCAAAGCAGGGAATTGTGTTTGCACTACTGTTTGTGTTCTCTATTTGGGCTGTGCACGGCGGGGATAGGGATATGTGGAGAGGGGTTTTGAGTTTAATTTTACTGTGTGCAAAATTTTCAAGTGTTGTACTTCTTTTTATCCAACTTATCCATGAGGATAAGATGAGAGTGATTCCGCTGCTATATTAGCTAATAGTCCCCTCCAGTGCATATTTAACGTCTCGAGAATTTATGCTATTCCTATTTTTGATCTGACCAAATTTTTGTATTTCTTGCAAAAAATGAAACCAAAAGTATTATATCGTGTGGAACTTTTATGTATACTTGTATGTATGTATGTACTTGTGGTACTTGTCATAATATATCAGCTGTGAGGAATCAAAATGACCCATTTTCATTTTTAGCAAAATGCAAAATATGCGCTATCAACTATCCGTAAAAAATTAAAATACCTTGATTTTGAAAGCATGTAAATAGCACATTTTGCACTTTTCAAAAACATTTAAATTAGAATATTACTTTTCAAAACCATGTAAACAGAATAGTTTACACTTTTCAAAGCAACATGTGCACATGAAATATTTTGCACTTGTTACAAACTGGTAAGGGGTCGTCCATAAATGATGCCATCCAAATATCCCCAAGACCCTATATAACCCCCAAAGTAGACCCATTAACCCTGCACGTAGCGTCATTTTTGGACGATCCCTACTTAAGATTTTACTTCTCGATTTCATTCAGTGTCTTCTTTTTGCGCTAGCTCATTTTAATTCAAGCTTAAATTAGAAATGGGCAGTTTTGATTCTTCATTCAAGATAATGATATGATTATTGTTAAAGTGTAAAGTGCCTCCCAAAACGGTGATTTGACACGTGACTCAATTTTACTCCAACAATGCGGAAAGCTCGAGCAGCTTTCACTCGCAAACTAGCAGTTGACTCAGAAGTAAGCAGGAAAGTCAAAAGTACCTTTCATTATTTCAACGATGCATTACTTTATCGCTTGCTTTTAATTCTTTGTGTGTCAATTATGTTCAGATACAGAGGACAAAAGTACATACAATATATCAAGAATTTTGTATTAAAATAAAATCTACTAAATTGTGAAATTGAAAACGCACATAAAGGCAAGGAAAAGCAAAAAATGTGAAAGCAAAAGTGAAAGTTCTTTTGAAAGACAGTGCTTGAAAGTTGAGCTATAAAGCCTTTGATTTATAGCATATTGACTATACTGTTTTGTTCGTCTATAGTAAATTTGAAATGGAATCTTTAATATGCTGCTGTGGAGCACGAAGATGGGCGAGAGGGATCGCCTGGATTCAGATTGTAAGGGAATCGCCAATGGTTTTTCCTCAGTATTATTTTAGAATATCTATAGATAGTCCTCAGTTGAAGGAAATTTTGTCTGATTTTTTATCTCAAAAGGTTATCTTCGCCGTTGGACTGTTTCTATCTGTTGGTGGCCTCATTGTCCTTCTTCTCGCAGGGAAAGATGCAGTTGACAAAGTAACACAAGAAATTCCTGATCCAGGAAACGCCGCTTCCAGCAGCGATGGGAATTTAGTAACCAGTCCATCAGAGTCGTCACATTGTGAGTTAACTCGACTGAATACAACGATAAAAATATTATTGTTTACGCTTTAGAGACCCGGTCTCAATAAGAACCCCATATAGCTGCTGTTAAGCAGGCGTGCTTGGGTGAGTGGTTAGGACTGCAGACTGTAACGAAATTTACAGTCTCAGACCCGGCTTCAATCCTCGGCCACTGCTAATCGTTTACGGCTCGGTGTTGTACGGTAAACGTCACTGGATGGTTGATTGAAACCCAATCTCCTTCGGTGCTCCTTAGTGACCACTACTTACTGTAGGGGCCTAGGGAATGAGACTCCTTTACTGTGGAGGAGGGGACGGGGATAGGTGAAAGGGTACAAAGACCGAGACGATCTAACGCGGTAGCCTCCTATTTCCTCACCCACAGTGACTGGTTGAGTCTGGTTGTATGAACTTCGGTTAAATCGACCCAATGAATAAATTATTATTATTATTATATAGCTGCTGTTAGAAAAATACATAACATTTACTAATTTTTGCCTTAAAGATGTAAAACTTGTCGTGGATTTTATACTTTGCGCTCTAATTCTCATCGTTGGAATTATTTTGGCTGTTTTTCTTCTGAAAGGTGTCGCCGAGGTGAGTGACGCTATATTTAATTGAATATTCAATTAGTTTTAAAAGGAATCATGTAAAATTATGTGCACTTTCACAGAGCAAGAGTCGCTACCTGAAGTGGTGGTTAATTTACTCAGTCATCTGCGTCATTTGGTTCGTCCTCACCGAGGTCCATGTCATTATCCATGCGGACAAAATATTATTCGCCCTACTCCGCATCTCTGTCTCCTGCTCATTTTATGGATTTTGTATTTTTGTAGTGGTGATTCTAATGAGAGAGATTGATGCGGATGCAGTTCGTAATAAGATAGATGAAGCACCTTAAGGGGAAGAAGCCTTCTTCGAAAAGCCAAGAGTCAACCAATACCATCGGCACCTTCTATGCTACTTAAATGCAGTGTGTCATTTTCTTGAAGAGTGTATTTTAAAAATGCATAATATATAGGTAATTATTATTTATTAATTTAAGGAAGTTTAAAAGTAGTAATAGGTAAATATTATTTTTTAAATTAAATTGCTTAATTTTTTAATCCTGATTGACATTAATACACTACAACCGTTTTTTATGAAACAAAATTATAATATGTATAATAGGAGGAATAAGCGTGAGCTTATACCTACTTACAACTTACTATTAGACCGAATTCGGTATGCTATGCTATGTTGTACAATATTTCCTTTTGGAAAATTCCAGTAAAAGTTATGTCATGCACAAATACTAATAAAAAACGTAATTACTGTATGAACTACGTAAAAATGCTAATGCTTTCAATTTATAACAATAATCAAAAGTTGAAAACAAATACCTATACTAAAGAGTATGATGACTATACGCTAATATGAAATTGTCAGCCACAAATTATAATACTATTATTCGTATTATTACGTCTTGATTTGAATTTGGGATCTACGATCTACTCTCATTAAATCCCCCGTACTAAATGGAAATACAAAACCCGAGGAAAGGCAACATAGTTTCAAGTAATTAATAAAATTGTGGGCTTACGAAAAGTTCCATGGAGAATATTTTTCTGCTGTTGAAAAACTAATTTAGCAGCAAGGTCAAATAGATAACTCGCCCTACCAATTTGAATTTTGTATAGTATAAAAATAGCAATATCTAATGCATACAATATTCCGACGATAAGTTATACACTATTCTGTATCCAGGGTTACTTCTAATAACATTCATTCACACATGACAGGAGCCGACACCTGCCTGATGCAGACTATATTAACCAGATTTCAGTCAGCTTCATAAACCAATAAAGATTTCAGAGTTTTGTTTGTATAGATTCCCATGCCCTATTTATCTTCTTCATGTCTTCTTGCTTTTCCAGTAGCCCTGTTTCGGACAGGTGAGAGTTTTTGTCTGGAATGAAAATTCAAAAATTAGTAATCTAATTTTTAAAAAATTAATTTATTAGATTATGTGTAGCTTTAAAAATATTACATGCATTTCTGTGGACTTTGTATCTTTCAGATAAAAAATTAAAGTCTCACCAGGGTGATGCTCCATAGCAAGTTTGTAGTACGCTTTTCTAATCTCTACTTTTGTAGCTGTTTTGGCGATGCCAAGCACAGCATAATCATCCAACGGTTTATGCTGAACAGTAGGTTGCCTTTTGCGCTCATCCTCCTTTCCGTTGCTGTTTCTCCAATCTGAATTTTTGCTGCCACCCCGACTCTCGTCTTTGTTATTATATGAGTTACCTCGGGAATAACCACCGTCAGTATTTCTGTAAAATCCTCCCCTTCCCTTGGAGTCTTCCGACCCCTGGTGCCCGCTTCCATGAAAACCTCCCCTGTGCCCACCACCACGGGGTCCTCCTCTATCGCCAAAACCACCACGGGGACCACCTCTATCGCCAAAACCACCACGGGGACCACCTCTATCACCAAAACCACCACGTGGACCACCTGTATCACCAAAACCACCACGTGGACCTCCACCTCTACCACCAAACCCACCACGGGGCCCTCCTGCACCACCAAACCCTCCTCTGTATCCCGCCCCTCGACTCCCTGCATCAGCACCAAAACCACCCCTAGTGCCACTCCCTCTTCCACCACCGCGTCCAAAGTTTCGCGATTTTTGTTCAGCGGCCCGAGCAGCGTTCCACAGATTAAATAATTTTTTTTTGCTGTTGGGATTTGTGGATTGGAGGTGCGCATTGGCTAAGAGCTGCTCAATTACAGTCGGAATATTTTTACCCTGAGTATTTTGGTACCACTTGTAGCGTGAGACGTCACGTCCTATATCCTAAATAAACATTGGGGAAGATATTAGTGAAAATAAATATACCAAATTGCAACAAGGGTAATTTGAAGTCACAAGTAATTTATACTATGTCATGCAAATCTGAAGGAAATTATGTACTTCAAAATGTTCTGTTGTTTTTGCATCTATCGTATACGCCTTGACAAGTAATTCAATGGTCTCATTCGATTTTCCACACAATAAGTTGAAAATAGCGTTTGTGAAAAGAATTTGAGACATGGTGCGAGGCATTTTTTCGAAATAACCAGAATTTAGTGCATCGTCAAATGTAGAATTAATCTCAGAATTGTGTTTATTAATGTCCTCCATGTACAGACCCAAAACATCCATGAGAGCATACATATTTCGCTTGTCAGCCTCGTAGGCTCTTTTGGCATACTTGAGTGCTTTGGGTAGATCTCGCTTTGCCTGAGAATTTTAAATAAATCATGCATAAATAATCTCTCGGTAATTTAAATATTAGACTATATAAGATTGGACTATACTAGCACTAGCTACCAGTTTGTACAAGACTGGAACTATTTAAATAATTTGTTTGTAAAACATTTTCTCACCAGAAGATAGAAGACAGCCATGCGATGGTTTGCTTTGCTTGAGGCCGGATGAAATAGAAGAGCACGTTTGATGCACACCTTCGCAAAGTTGTTGTCTCTATGATCTCGGGGCAAAATGCTTGAAAATATTTTCGCAATATTTATGTTCGAACGAACCGACATGGGATCGATAGACAGTATCTTACTGAAAAGAAAAAGTTATATGTCCAATATTTGAGTCAAAATTAATGGTAATTACTTACATAAATAAACGATAAAACAGAATAAACTTAATGAGAAGAGGTTTGATTGACTCACTCAGCTTCAGAGCGAATAAAGCTGATGACTTCCTCGGTTGTGTAAAATACATTGTTACCAAATCGCAAAGGAGCTACAATGACTTCGTTCAGTTCACTTTTTAATATGCCAGCAAGGCACATTATTTGACTTATCAAAATCCTGGGGTCAAATTTTGCTCCTGGAACATTAATAGCGGTTTCAATTGCTGCCTTTTCTTCTTCGGATGGTGGGCCAAATTTATCAACAGATTCTCGATAAAATCTGGAAGTAACGTACATGCAGCAGTGCCATTCACAATTGCCAGGATCCATTTTTATCATCTAAAAAAATACATAGTAAAATAAGCTAACAACTTCCAATTGCAAATTTTAAAACATGTGGGATAAGAAACGCCACAGGTATGACGATAAAGATAGCAACATGGAATTAATCTAAAATAATATTACCTGTTGAATGGTTTCTAACTGCTCCTTATGAGAAACTCTGCTCATGCATCCGATAAAATATTGTTTGACTGCCAAAACTCCTACTTGATTTTTCTGACTTAGATCATTGAAGGCATTCAATTCTTGCAAGTACTTCTGAAGAGCCACCAACCCGACCCCATCTCTCTCTGAGTCAATTTTCTCAATCTCACAAAATATTTCCAGTCCATGGACAACATAGCGAAATCCATCCGCATAATCTTGAGCGAAATATTTTTCATTAATACAGTACTGGATCAATTTGTACGCTTCAGATATAACGGGAGGGACTTCCTCGTAATTTTTCAGAATGACATGGATATGAGCTAAAATGCAACGCTTGGCAACAGCTTCAATTGCACTGTATTTCAAATCTGACTCATTCTCATCCTGGCGCTGTGCAAAATCTTCAAATTCTCTTGTATAAGTTTCTAATATACTTTTAAATTCTTCGATGGGAATCGGAGGGAGACCTTGAAGCCAGCCAGAGCAGGTTTGACCATTTTGGATTTTTTCTTTAATTAATTTTACAAGTTTCTTCTTCTTCCTTTCATTTTCTTGGCTTTCTGTAAGTCCAAGATTATTCAAAGCTGACGTCAAATCATCCATTTTGTCTGTGTTTGTGCCTCTTCGTCGGTTTCAAGTCATAAAGTAAATCTAAAAAAAATGTAATGAATAAAAACATTCAAGACCTCATTGTTACCAAAAAATTACCTCCTAATTACTTAAAAATTACTTTCAATTCATATTATATATGTATAAAAAGTGTAAACAAACAGCAGATGCATGGAGCTTAAAGAAAATGGAAATTGCGGGCTGTTGTTTTAACAAAACATGATATTTTGAAAATCTTATAGGCTGTTCAATAAAATGTAAAATTACACGCTCAGCTTGGGAAAATACAGGTAATAGACAAATCGTATTTTTTTAAAGCATAATAAACCAGCTTACTTATGGAACCATGCACTTTTACATGCATATTAATAACTGGTAGCTAACTGCACAAATTAAATTGATAATGACTTTTAGTGGTCGGCGTGGTCTGGTCCGGACCATAAAATATGGTCCATAAGAATTCGGACCATACTCAGACCAGACCATATTTTATGGTCCGACCAGATTAAAAATTATTTTCAAAATTCATGAAATTATAGATATACAATAAGTAAAAAGTACTTTAAAAGTCAGAGTGAAATAATTTAAGGTTTCGGTTTATTCAATAATTTCACTTATTTCATTAATAAATTCATTTTCGAGCATCAAAAGTTCAATCAAAGCCCAAATCAAAGTTTAAAAGTATGTATGAAAAAATAATTCTTAATCTGGGCCAATATGGTCTGAGTATGGTCTGGTCTGGTCCGAGAAGTTGGACCAGACCATATGATCCGGTCCGACCGCGTCGGACCAGACCAGACCATAAATTCCGGCCCAGACCAGACCATGCCGAGCACTAATGACTTTCTTAAAGTACTTAAAGCAGCTGTGGCACTGTCAACTGTTGTAACAATAACTACTGCTTGCACGACGACGGGAGCAAATCATATAAGCACTGACTAAGTACTGACGATAAAACATAAAAGCGTATAATATACAAAGGGCCGACAGTCTCAGTCTCAGTGTCAATAAATTCTTACATAATAATTTTACTAAATTAAAAAAATAATATGATCGCCAATAATACTAGTTTTTATTCGGTCATATTTAACACAAAATGAAGAAAGCTATGATTTCACTAAAATAAAAAAATTGGTAAAAATTACCTTCTATTTTCACTCCTGTTTCAAGTAGTTTTACTTAAAAGCTCTTCAAAAACTAGACTTTTACACTTATCGTTAGTGACACTTACGATGTGAGTGCCAGTGAAGTTTCTATAAAACTGAAGGGGAAAATGAGAAAATTTAGACTTCCAATTCCACAGTCTCCACACAATACAAAGCACTTTTATACTATGCTTTTATTCTCGGTTTTTTACTTTTTATTTTGTGTACTGTCACACTAGCAAGCTCATCATTGGATATTTCATGGGATTCGATTTGGCGGTATTTTCGTCTGGAATCTTACAGAACTTCTAAACTGCTGCAGCTGAAGTTGCTGAAGTACGAAAAACGACAACAAAACGACATGAACAAAAATAGGGAAGTTGCCTGCTGTCGATTTAATTCAGTCAAGGTCAAGTTTGTTAAAAGTGAACACGATATGCTCAGTAGACAGTTGACAGTGACATGAGCATAATACGATATTATGCACATACTTCAGCAAATTTTGTTATGATCGTTCCGCCGTTTTTGGTTTTTAACTTTTATCTTTACTGTAGAAGAAATTGTGATAACTTATTTAAGTAGTACTATACATGATTAGGTTAACATTTCACACTGCTAAATCTCGCTTCTAATGTCGTTTGTTTACTGGTAATTTCCACTGCACACATTCAAGATTCTTATCCTTAATTTCCTTGTCTGTCAAAATTATAGAAAACATCATAATCTATGATGCTGAAGTAGCTGAAGTTCTGAAGTACGAAGTACTACACGACTACTTACAAATTGAATTTATTGTATTTAACATTATTTTGATTATTTATATTTAACATTAGTATATATAGTTATGTTTAGGTTTTAGATATCGTGTAAATATCTGTATTTGTACTGAAAGTTGATAGTTTGATTTGGGTATCTACGGAGTGATAATGAAGTAGTTTATACCTAAGTAATGAATAAATATTATTTGTATAGTAGTAGGTACAGGTACTATAGTAAACACTTTAACAGCTAAATGCTATACGTACTTCCGTTATACTGTGGTACGAGTCCACAAGTGACTCATCGACTCATGTTTTACTTCGCAGACCGAAGATATAATTTTATTCCGGAAAACACTATTAATGCACTTACATTATCAGTAACTAACTTATTACCGCAATTATACCGAGGAGAAATTACTGCAATTATTGTATAGTGTCTTGCCAGCTGAAACCATGTTCCGTGTTTAGTTCTTTTCAATCAGTAGCCGGAGCCGCACTCCAGTTCATGCAAAGCCAAGATTGCTACTGACACTGACAAGAAGAAGACACTTTACCTAACAAACAAGAACGCACCACGACCGTGCCTATCTCGGGACCATGTAGTTATTAGATTTTTACACACGAACGCGTGCACAATGTAAGTAAATATGCTTGAGCTTTATCGTGCAATGCAAGATGCTGGAGTTTTCACGACTATTTCCAGAACAATATTTCGCATTAATGTGTATATCACTAGGCATATCCGAGGGTGGGGGTGGAAAAACAAGGGAATGCTTAATTTTGTACAATTTTGGTGATACATCGGTTCGTAGGCAAAACATTCTTAAATACAAATATTCGTGATGATTTGTTGAGAAAAAAAATCGATGTTTTTTTAAGTTTTAGAATTTATAGTTTGTTTATTTACCACTGAAATCAGGGATGAACTATTTTATCCTGGTTTTATATCAAAATAATTATTACTAACAATACATTTTGACAACAGTCATGTCCAAAGAATGCATTCACCGAAACATATTATTCAGCTCTACATAATAAATTGTATTATGTATTATTGTACATTATAAAATAAATGATTAGCTAGTAGGTAAATGCAAAAATTTTATAATTCCCATAATTAACTCAAACATACGAGAGGATAAAATATTAAGAGGTAAAATAATAATGACTTTCAAAACTGTTGAAAACAAAATTTTAAATGACAATTTACTACTCTGGATTATTACTATTACACTAAGCAGTCATTTAGTCAGTTCCTTCCTTTTACATTTTACTCACCTTTATTTTAAGTCACCGGCTCTGGCATTGTCAGTACTACTAGCAATATCAGCATTATCCTTATTTTTACGTTTTTTGGATTTTCTTGGTTTTCTAATTTGTACAGTTTTCTCACCTACTCTAATAAGTTCCCCAGCACTAAATGGAAACACGAAATTAGGTGGTCCTTCAAAAATGAGGACAATAGTAGAACCCAAGTTAAATTCACCGAATGGATCTCCTCTGTTAAACTGAACAGGTTGAGGGAATTTCTTGTCAAAATGCATTCCTTTTTTTATGTCCCATCTATTCGTATGAAGATCCTGAAAAAAAAAACAATAAATAAAATTGCAGTGGATTAGGCGCGAGTTAAATTACGAGATTTCGTTAGACATGTATCTTGCATAGACTACATAGACGATTGTTAAATGGTTAATTATTAATAAAATAAAATACATAAATCATTGTGTCACTCACCTCGTCACTGTAGATTTTGATTGAGCCAACATTCGTAGCCCCAACAGCCACCATAGCAAAAAACCCATGTTGCCAATCTCCTACATACACAGCACGCTCATTTAAATTAAATAATTCAGGGATAAAACCAGCAATTATCGGGCTGACACTGAGAAGATCACCGGTAAAATGTCTTCTAAAATTTATGTTCCATTCAGTAGGGGAATGAAATCTATGATAGTCACCAGGAGCTAGATAAATCACTACGTGGTAGAGTCTTGAAGTTTCTAATGGATTGTGCCGTATGTACTCACTATACTTCTCACAGTTTGATTCCAGAATAGGGTCAAGGGGGTCCATACATTTTTTAATCTCTGAATTATTGTTGCTAATATTTTTATTATTACTACTATTATTATTGGGATCACTACTATTAGTAAGCCAGGTTGGAGGGCCGAGAAACTGTTGTATTGAGTATGTAACGCCTTTCACTTGCTCAATTACACCACATTTCACTTCACCGAAATGTAATATTTTCCCGTCTGAAGGGGAAACCTGAAATTGACGTTTTTCATTAGATTTTTATAGCTTGCATTTTAAATCTAGTTTTAAGATAAAATGGGTTTGCTAAGACTTTTGATTAAAATGTCAATTTACTACGTACAATAGGGCTGTCAGAGTCAATTGGGCGAGCACCTTCCTTCAGCGGCCTTCGGAAAAGCTCTCCAAGATTTTTATAAGCCATTACGTCTTCTTCCTGAGCCTCTCTCATATTACAGTGAAACGTGTCGGCGTAGAGGCGTAGAACAGGTGCTTTAGCCCATTCTGGAAGGTCCTTCTCATGCACCCAACCCCAGGCGCGGGACAGACTTTTCAATGGCAGGAAACGATACCACGAAACCTGGTTACACCCAAAATCAATTCTTTGAAATGCAAATTGTATCAAAAATACAAAATATAGAAATAATTAAACAAAGTTTTTTTTTGGTTTTCTGAGTCGCAAACCTGCCAATTTTTAGCCACTTTTCCCGGATTAGTAACCGAATCGTTAATAGAAGTTAACCAATATTTGTATAGTCCACCAACCACAACTGCTACCAACGTCCAGGGTAGCCATTCACTTGGTTTGGTATTCGTAAAGACAATTCGTTTGGTTGACGGCGGACTTTCTTTTTCACGGCGTTCATCTTCACTTCTAAGTTTACTACTACTAATATTATCATCTTTACGTATAACTTTACTAATACTACTAATATTTTCATCTTCACGTCCAACTTTACTAATACTACTATTACTACTATTACTACGTGTATTTCCATTCCAATTTAGACTTTTCGTCCATGTAGATTTTCGTGTGTTTTCTAGAGAGACAAAAAATTATTAGATACCGTATTTTGAGTTTAAATCTAATTTAAATATTAACTGTAAATGCAGTTCATAGTTTATTAGTTTATAAGTATAGTTTATTAAGTAACAACAAACTGTCGTTGGTAACTTACTTTGAATATAAGGACTATGTGAAAACAAAAATCTTCTTCTGGAATTAGTCAGCGCTTCATTAGCCCAGCTGTACGCGTGTCCTTTTTTGATTAAAGTCTTTGTAATTAAAGCTCCACGCACGAGCACGAAAGCCATGACTTTAATTTGACTTCTGAATTCTTGCCCTAAGCATTATTAATAATAATTTTATTTTTGTCAAATTTTAATAAGATTATTATTATATAGAGTTCACCGGCTCCAGATGTTCAACACGTTGCGTTAGATAAAACCAATTCAGCAAAGAAATGCAAAATATACCAAAGGTTATGTTGCAACACACAATTTGGAAGCAGTCTCGAGTCTCGATTCAATTACTGTTTTTCATTTCTGTCTTGGAAGTCATCTAAACATGCGTAATTATACTTACTTGCAAGTAAATCCAAAACTGAAAGTCAATAAAAACAACAAATAGCAATATTAATTCATTTTTAAGTAATCTGTAATATAATGATGATACGACAACTTTATTCGGTAATTATTTAGGTAAGTTTCGGAATTAATTATGAATAAATCCAGAAGTCCATAATAATAATAATAATAATAATAATAATAGCAACAATAATACAAATGGCACATGGGATACAAATATGCAAGGAGAATTACATAATGCACATAATGCACGCATTTATCCCTTATATTTAAAAAATTGTTATACATACTAGAGACTAGACTAATGAAAATGACCGCGTGACCACAGTTTTAACCTATGTAAACAAGAAAATCTGATATAAAACAGAAGGGTTTAAATAAAAATGATGAAATAGTAAAACTGCAAACGAATGGAAAACTTCCACTGAATTGATTACTTATTTTGCAAGTATTATATTATATAGCTGCACAAAATTAAATCAAGGTACTCCTGTAATAGCAAATTGAGTGTATAAAATAGTTACCTTACATAAAAAATGAATTTCCACAATGTAAAAGTGCAGTAATTTTATTAATCAGTTCCAGAAGACTTCCAGTTCCAGTAATCCAGAAGGAAAGAAACAGGGAGTGAATTTTGTATTATTCGGTCTTCTATTTCTATTTCTCCTGTGTACGACTTTTACTAGTAGTACCTTTTTTAGTAGTACCTTTTTCGATTGTAATTGTTCGGAATACGAATACGGAAAGGACGGAAACGGAGCTCAACGTGATAAATTTAAGCTAGCCACTTCAATTCCAAGAATATCTGCTTTTTAATAAATCAGCTTCAATAAGCAAGCAAAAAAATACAATATTTTCCAGATAACCTTTCTTATTCTTACGTATAGGTTTATATTTTATATCATAAAGAACATAAATTATGTAAATATGTAGAAACAATGCAACGTACATATTCGTATTTGACTACGATTTTACGAATACAAAAGGTCTAAAGTTCTAAAGTAAAGTCTAAGTAAATATTATTATCCAACTAATAACGCATCGTATCGTATTTTTACGATTCGTAAATCGTATCATATCGTAACGTACTGCTGGTAAACTATACTGGTATATACTGGTACTGCAATAGCAATTAATAAATGTCAAGTCAACACTAAACTACGGAATCAGAATAGTTTGAGCTTACGAATTAATACACCAAATGCAACTAGCACGTTATAACATTTTGAGTATGAATCTCAGAAAATAAAAATTGCATAAAAATCTTAGAAAATAAAAAATTCGTAAAGTAAACTAAAACTGCCTAATCTTATGAATGAAAATAATATTTTGTTAATTTTTATGTCAGGGACAGTTGAAACATTACCGATTACCGGTCGTGAGACGAAGAGGGCCTTGAGGTATTGCTATATTGCCTAAATAACTAATAACTTTTATTTAATACTGAATATCGAACACTGAATTCTGAATTTAAAATATTTCTGCCCCCAAACCCAATGCCAATATTGCCACTTATTTACTTACAATATGCAATATCATAGAACTAAGAATTAAGTAATTCGTTAGTAAACAATTTACTCCAATTTACCCACATGCGCCCACATAAGATATTATAATATTGTTATTATTGTTACTGTTGAACTTTTTCCCTGACTTTGATAAGGATAATAATAATTACATTAATTAAGTTTTAGAGATACGAATTAGAAATTGACGTTTTATAATATTAATATACATTTTCATAGAAAAAGGTATACATTTTGTTGATTGTTAGTCTCATTTAGATCAGTTTTATTTGGTTGACTTTGGGTGGACATCGATATCGATCCATGAAGAGCCTCATTGTCACAGTAGAAGCAAAGGATCCAAGTAGTTTATTCAACACATTTACAACACCCAACTCAGTGATCCCGGACAATGGTACGGCTACACCCTCTCAACATCAGCATTCTTTCAACAAATACCCTCAACACTTTCCTAGCCGTCACGGCCACGGTCAACAGCTAGGCACAAATTCTTTTTCTGAATTTATTTTGGGCAAACGCAATCCGTAAGTGTTTCCGTACACAATTTATAATGTAATTTATTATATCGTCTGTGAAGAATCAAAATTTCCCATATCTAATTTAAGCTAGAATTAAATGAGCTTTGTAAATACAACACTAAATCCGTAAAATGTTAGATATGGGTTTTTCAAAACTACAAAATATTCTATTTATATGGTTAAGTGCAAAATGCTCCATTTACGACATTTACATGTTTTTGAAAAGTGTAAAATTTTCCATTTTCATGTTTTTGAAAATTTCAAAATATTCCATTTTCATGTGTTTGAAAATTGCAATACGTTCCATATACATGTTTTTGGAAAAGTGCAAAATATTTTATCTACCTATATATAAGTAATATGCTTTTAGGATAACGATATGGTAATTTCTATTATAGATATAGTGCATTTTGTTTTTAGCTACCAATGAATATGGGCCATTTTGATTCTTCACGAGCGATAGTTAGGTAATAAAGTATCCGTTTTAGTAGTTGAAAATTGTGTTACTTCCAGCGAAATTTCAAGAGCCACAAAAGAAATCAATAACACTGAGGTGACGGACGTAACAAATAAAAATGGAAGTCTAAACTCTTTAAAACAATTTACTGACAACAGCAACAGTAGTATCTGTAGAAAATTAAGAGACAATAATAATAACATACAAAATGAAAAATCCAAACGAGAACATTTTCGACCCAAGTCAGCTAATTTCAACTTGGCAGAACCACCATCGCAATCACCATCTGCTTCTCACTCACACACTCACGACAAGATCTCAAACTCAAAACGTAAATATCCTCTAAAAAATGGGAAAATAAAATCAGTAAAAAAGTCAAAAGATGCAAAACACACTATCTACGATGACGATCATAACAAGGAAAATGAAAATAGATCCAATTTAAAATCAACTTTAGGATCTGTCACGTCAGCATCTTTCTTACAAACAAAATCCCTTGAAAAGTTCACAGTGATGCCTCACCAAAGCCCGCCTCGGCCTAACAAAGAAAAAAAACGAAACACAACAAGAAAAGGGAGAAATAAAACTTGCAATTCCAAGTCCAAATCAAAACCGAAACGAAGATCGTGTTCGAAAAAAAATAAAAATAAAAGAAAAAAAACAAGGAAAACCTTCCCCACTTCTTCTTCTAATAATTCAGATTCCGATGGTCACCACCACTTCCACAAAGTTCGCCCCAGCCCCAGCCCCAGCAGCACCAGTGACGACGAGGACGAAGAAACAGAAGATGAGGACCGAAACGAAAATGAAACTAATCTGCCCAGACCAAGAAACAATAGTGCGGCATACCCCAGATGCAGTAGTAAGTCAAACAAGTTGAAAAAACATCCTAGGAAAAGAAGAAAAGCTAAAACTTCTCGAGCTCATAAAAGGGAAGAAAACTGCAAAAAACCGAAAATTCGTATTCCCAAGTCCGACAGTTGCGATTCTGATTCAAATAGGTCATTAAATAAAAGCAAAAAACCAAAAGCTCCGAAGAAGAAATCCAAATGCGAAACTGAAGCTAAAACTGGTGGAGACGGTGACGGTGACTCCAAGAGATGCAGTTGCGAGAGCAGCGAAAACGACCATGATGACAAAAGCAACAGAGACTCGACGCAAGATGAAAATAAAAACGAAGAAAACTGCAGAGATCATAAAAGCCGAGAAAATTCGAAATCCAAATCAAAAAATGACGATAGAAATAATTATGCCTGCACTTGCCCTGATAAAAGTTGTTCTAGAAGGAGAAGTAAAAAAAGAGCAAGGTCAGCATCTCCTTGTTCCTGTTCGAAAAAGTCTACACATGTTTCGATCCCAACAACAACATTAGCTGGTACAAGATCGAGATCCAAAAAAAATCCAGGTCTGCGGGAGCTGGTACCGGAACCGGAACCGTGAGTTGTTCCAAGCCAAAACGTTCCTGCCACCGGTCAAGATCAAGACCAAACAGAACCCAGCATGAAAAAATTCCTCCAAAATCATCTACACTGATTCAAAGAATTCTCACATTCCTCGGTTTGGGTAGAAAAAGGGATGGGAGTAAATGTAGAGAGGAGGCGAAACGAAGGTCAAGATCGAAGTCGAAATCTAAACCTAGGTCAAGATGCCGTCCAAGAGCAAAATCATATTCAAAACTTCAAGTGAAATCCGATTGCTGTCCAACATGTGGACAACGTCCACCTCAAAAGTCCCGATCCCGGCTCCGGTTCCGGTCACGAACTTGCGCTAGAAAACGAACTAGAAGCAGCAGCAGAAGCAAAGATAGGAAAACTTGTAAGAATGAAAGAGCAGCCACTTGGGGCTTCAGAAGCAATTCAAAATGTAGATCAAAATCCTCAACAAATTCGAATGAAACATGCCCATGTTGTCAAAAATTGACTCGCGAATGTGAGTGCTCCTGCCAACACAGCAAAAATAACCGTAGTAGAAAAGATTGTGATTGTAGCTATTGCGGGGATGGCGGCGCAAACACATGCCGAAGCCGCTATATGAACCCGAAGCCATTCAACTGCGAAACAAATAACGCAGATGGAGACGGTTTCAATAACTCGGGATTTGGGATTATCCTTCCGGATCCTGCAGATCCTGACGAACCGAAGGCGTGTTCTTCGAATTTAAATACTGAAGATGAGCCAAAACGATGGGATTGTTCTAATGATGAGGATAATGCAGAGAATGGTTGTGACAGCCCAAATTCATCACCATGCGAACAAAAGAATTGCCCCTGTCCCTTCTGTCCTTACATGGTGAATAGTTCTGCTACTAACAATTGTAGTTGTTGTTGTGAAAACCAAACTCAAAATGAGTGTCAAGCTCAGAACTCAACTCTGGACGTTAACAATATTTTGATCCCCCGTGAATTGGGTGAAATCATCACGGACGCAATTCAAGAAACTGTCTTCACCGAAATTGAAGATAGGCTCGAAGGTTTTGAAGACCAAATCATAGAGGAGGAGCGGCAGTACTGGGCCCAGTACATTTCACCCGCTGACTGCCCACAGTGCTGTTCTCGTCACAGCTGTCAACTCCACACTTCCACAAACGCCGACCCTTGTTCTTCCCCTTACAAAAGTCAAGCCCAAAACCAACCATTGACTTGTGACACGGAGTCTCGAAAAAGAGGACGTCGAAAAGTTTCTTACTCATTTAGCCGAGGTCAAAAGTCGGGATCCGGGAGTTCAAGTCGGAGTAGTTCTTGTGACAGAAGTTACCCTAGGGTTGGTTTCGGCTCCGGCTCCGGTTTTCGAGGACGTAAACATCCGTGTTTTGACGAGAACTTATTAGAAGAAGTAAGCACGAACTCACATCACCATCAGGATGATTTTCCACTGGCTCAAAACCCGTATTTTTCACCTGCTGGTCAAGAATGGTACCCTATTCGTGGCGGCGATGGCGGCACTGGCACTGGTACCGGTGCTGAAGCTAGAACTGAAACCGGAACCAACATTAGTTTTAATAGTAGACCTGGACCGAGTCTAGTGACAGCCAACTGTTCTTCTCTAGGTCAAGGAAAAACAAACAGCATCGGTGAAATTATCCGTTCGGGTGAAAATTATTACGACTCCTTAACTAATTTCACTGCCACTGGTTCTGGTTCTTGTGACGATGGAATTATGAGTGCTTCCAGTTCCAGTTCCAGGAGGGACAAAAATACCGGTACAACCGTACCATTCCTGAGCCCAATTACTGTGAAAACGACCAGTGAAAGTAATTTGTTGCTGGAGAAAATTCGAAGCAGCCCTCGCAATCCGACCGGTTATCCATTTGCAGGGACGAAAAGTAATGCGGTCAGTCGGAAGGACGCGAATGGAGGCTTGGAGTCACTACTCAAAATTATAATTCCGTCTTCTAAAACGTGACAGTGGAAGTATTCAGATGTTGTTTGTTTTTATTAAATGTTTACCAATGAAACTGAAGTATTGACACTATAATGTTATATCCCGAGGTATTATATGCCTAGTTCCCACACCACTCCCACTTCCCCACTTTTCGGTGGATGTGAAAATAAAATGAATAAAATTAAAATATATTATAATGACTAAAAGAACAACTTATTAGAACTGTAGAATACTGATATTGATTACTATAAATCATAAAAATGCTAAATATCGTCTGTGAAGAACCAAAATGACCCACATCCAATTTAAGCTGCAATCAAAATGAGCTATGTCATAAAAACAAGTTGAGACATTTGAGTAAAATGTTAATTATGTGTTTTTGAAAAACGTAAAATGTTCTATTTTCATGTTTTTGAAAAATTGCAAAATGTTCTAATTTTATGTTTTTGAAAACGTGCAAAATTTTCTATTTACATGTTTTTGAGAAAAGTGTTAAATGTTTTATTTGCATAGTTCTGAAATGTACAAAAAATTTTATTTGAGTGTTTTTGAAATGTACAAACGATTTTATTTTGCATGTTTTTGAAATGTACAAAATTTTCATTTGTGTTTTTGAAAAAGTGCAAAATGTTCTAATTCCATGTTTTTTATAAGGTGCAAAATGTTCTAATTCCATGTTTTTGAAAAGGTGCAAAATGTTCTAACTCCATGTTTTTGAAAAGTGCAAAATATTCTGTTTACATGCTTTCAAGACATGTTTGAATATTTTTGTAGATAACTGATATTTGTTTTTTAAGCTAAAAATGAATATGGGTCATTTTGGTTCTTCACAGAAAGAAGATATGAATAAAATCCAATTTACATAATTAATAAAATTATTACATTCTAGCATCCGTTTTTATACATTTTACAAATGGGGCAAGCTACTACAGAAATTCCCGACACGCACTATTCATCGTAACACTACTGTGTCGTGCTAAATCCTGACATAGAGAAAGCCATTGAAGCACGACGTTTAAAATCCCGGCGGTCATGGAGTGGACATGAAATATTCACCACGAACGAAAAAACATAGAATTTGGTACATTTTAGTACTGCACTGAACTGGCTCTGAATAAATTGCAAAATCCGATTCAGATCATTTGGAAGTCAGTAAATTAAGTATATTCGGAGTAAAGAGCTGTTTGTTTTTCTAGAACAAGGCTTTCAAGTGTGTTGTGTATATAACTCTGAAGTACGGAAGTAAAAATTATCTATACATAGTATATATTGCATTTATTTGGCGGTTCATGTCTTTTGTGCAATTTTATTGCAATTGAAGTGTTCTTGCATTTGCATATTAACATAATGGAGCAGGAAGTGTAGATTAGCCTTACATTTATTATAATTATTTTTTTTCTAAACAAGTTTTGTCATTGTGAACACGAACAACGGCTATTTGGCTATGCGGTAGATCCTTGGCTGTTCTTGTATCTAATTTTATCATAAGTGCCCGTCAGTTGTCAGTCATCAGGAATTCTCACTTCAAAACTTCGAACTATCAACTATAATTTTGTATAAAATCCTCAAACACGATCGTAAGTTGTAAGATCCAACCTGAGTATTCTAAAATTCTTTCTAAAATACCACAGGACCACATGGCACAAGATCTACAGCCAAGACTGTTGACTGTATTATGTTTACTATGAAATAACAGCATCACTCATTATTTGTTATTTTTTGTGTAGGTTGTAGAGGTAGGAAACTTCGACGCTAAGCATGAAGTTCATTTAACAGATGACAGAAATGGGCTATTTTGAATGAAAACAGTGAAACTCTAACAGTCAGTAATATAACTTTATTTTCGTTGTAGGTTTGCAATGGCTCAACCCGGAGGCCTATTTAGTTTTGGACAAGCTCAGCCTCAGCAACAGCAACAACAACCAGGGGCAACTCCATTTTCGTTTGGAGCTAAACCTGCAGGAGTTGCTCCTGTCAGCCAAGGTTTTGGAGGAGGAGGATTTTCATTCGGCTCTGCAGCAGCACCCGTCCAGCAGCAACAGCAACAACAACCCGCTTCAGCCTTTTCATTTGGAACTCCTGTCGCTGGTCAGCAGCAACAACAACAGCAACAGCCGCAAACTGGAGGATTATTTGGTTTTGGTACAACTCCAGCAGCTTCTGTGGCTCCTGGGGCTGCAACTGGTTTTGGATTTGGTGCACAAGCTGCTCAGGCACCGACACAGCAGGCTGCTCCGGTCACTGGATTCGGCTTCGGAACAACTCCTGCACCTACCCTTGGGGCTCCAACACTTGGAGCACCTGCGACAGGACTCGGCTCCAGTTTTGGCTTTGGCACGGCGCCGGCGGCGGCCGCTCCTACAGCAGCGACCGGGTTCGGTTTCGGGGCGGTGGCCGCTCCAGCTCCTGCCCCCGTCGCTGGTACATCTAATTTCGGTTTTGGATCCGCAGCAGCAGCACCACTACAAGCCGCTCCAGCTTCAACTGCCCAGGTTGCGCCTTTCTCCTTCGGTTCCAAATTGGGAGCTGCTGCACCAACAGCGCCGGCGGCGACGGGTGGGTTTTCTTTCGGAACGCCCACTGCTGGAGCTGCACCTGCACCAGCAACTCTTACACTTGGTGGCCTTGGCACAGGAGGACTTTTTGGCACAACTGCAACCCCGGCTGCTAGTTCCGCCGCTCCAACTCTGGGTCTTGGTAATGGACTCTTTGGTAATACACCCGCCACTTCCACTGCTCCAACATTTGGTGGTGGATTATTCGGTTCGCTTGCAACCACGACGAGCACTGCCTCTACTGTGCCAGGCATGACAGCAGTTCCATTTTCTTTCGGCTCAAAACTGGGAACTCCCGGATTGACAGCTCCAGCAGGTGCTCCCGGTGCCTCGACAGGCTTTTCGTTTGGTGGTTTTGGCGGACTGGGTACTCTAGGCGCCCCTCCAGCGACGTCACTAGCGGGTACGATGTTTTCCGGAGTTCCCACTGCTACTGCAACTCCTTCAACTGGTTTGGGTGGGGTCCCTAAGTATGCGACGACAGGAAGTGAAAGTTCCTTTGCCTTCGGGGGTGGGAGCGGGGATGGGAAGACAGAAAATCGGGCTATACAAGAGTTGCCTTTACCACCAGAAATGCTCGTGCTCGTCGATGAGCTTAAGTAAATCCTTGATTAATACTAATTATTTTTTTTAAATTCTACTATGTTTCATTTCATTTTGTGTGAGCTTAATGTAATGGCAAGTACCGTACATTACAAAGTATCATAATAAGATTTTTTGTTTAACCTGCGACTCAGAAATCATATAAAAGCGGAGAAATCAAAATTCACGGAATTGAACCGAACCAATATGGATCCAATCATTACTAAAGTTAGTGAAGAAATAGAGGAGATACAAAATTCTGGTGTGGCGCTTGCAAATCTTATACATAAACAAATTAGTAATGTTGAAGCGATTCGTGCTTTAATTCATCAAGTAAGTTAATTCCGAAAACCCGTAATGTTTAATTTGAATTTGTCATGCCAAAATTCATGAATTAATAAACACATAGTATAGTATAGTATTACGATTTCGAAATATTGAAACGCAAGGTATTAATTTTTAGCTATATATTTTAAATATTTGAAGGGAATAAGGGATGCGGAAATGGCAACTCAGACCCACGAGACTCCGTCCGGCTCACAAGCAGATCACAATACACCTATGCAGTACTTCTTCCGTCTTGTGGAAACATTCAAAGAACGCATGAATACATATTTAAGAGAGATCGAAAAGGCTGAGAATAGTTTGTCTTATGTCCTCACATCTCAAAATAGCTTTACTGCTGAAGGTAATTTTTCCTTGATATCTGTATTAGTGCTTTATAACTTTTCATAAGTAAATTAATCTTATTGAATTCTTAATGGACGAACTTGACCAAAATAATGATTTCAGAGCTTTACGCCTCGATGCAAGCCACAAGGGACGCTGTGATAGTACTGTCAGCCAAAGTTCAAGTACTACATGAAGAAGTAGTGAGTGTTTCCGAAACTCATCGGAATCTGCAAAGGTACTTGATTGGGGAAACTGCGGAGTTTACTATATCGTCCGCCCCAGGGACCCCGACACCAGGGACGTCAGGAGGAGTGGGACATGGAAAGCATGTCACATTTGGAAAGACGACTACTCAACCGTATCAGAGTCAGGCTCAGACGTCGTACCAATTTCCAAATTTACTGGACAAGGAGAAAGAAAGTGACTTTTCTAAAATCAGTCTTCTATTTCCACACAGTAAGTTTGGCAACATCAAATACCTTCTTTATAATTTCTACCTATTTTTTACCTCATCTTTTTAAAGGATCAATTTTCAAAATAAAGCTCTATTTTTAAGCGTATGGTATAACTTTAACTTTTATTTTATCTATGGGCTACTGGATTTATCCGATAGACCATAGTATCAAGTAGTGTTTATGAAAATCTATTAGGTTGTCGCTCAGAGAGCATCATCATTTCTTAATTTCTTATGATTTTTGTTCCCTAATAATAATCAACACAGAATTAGTTGAGCCACCTAAAATCGCAGGAATGCACTTGACTTCACCGACAAGTTTAGTTAAAACAAGTCCACCTGGAATGACCGCATTCTCGTCAACTCGGATGGAAAGGCCACCGGCATACGGTCATAAAAGCACGGATTCACTCATCTATCCTTCACATGGTAAACATCCACTTTTTATTTATACTTACATTATTTATTAATTACGATTTCTGCTGATTACTTTTGTGTTGGATAATTGTAGACAAGTAATTTAAATAATCGTATTTTTGTGTATTAATTTTCATGTCCAGCGCTTTTTCAAACACAACAAAGTACTATCCTCTCCCAGACACAAATGGGATCTCCAAATCATCCGACGTCACCAGGGATTTCATTAAAACGTTCCAAACGATAATTTATTATTTGCTCACTTCCAGTATAAAATTAAATAATAGTTATTAGAAATATTTATGGCCAACTACTAACTAGTAAGTTAGCTATGATGAAGGGAGGGATACATTTATGAAATAATTTATAAATATAGGTATATTTAATTTTCCACGGATTGTTTATTATTGAAATGAACGCTAATAAAATAATATTCATAAATCTTTATAAATTGCCGGAATTATCTAATGTTGTTAGTAATCATTAATTTAATATCTAAATAGGTATGTCAAGTATCTACATGCGTAGATACATAGTATAATAAATTTTAAATGTGTTCGTATTTATAATGTCTGTTTCATCTGTATGTTTTTTGTTGCTATTATTGGTGTGTATGAATTAGCATTAGCTAAATTCATTGTTACTCACGAGTCAGGACTCATGCGTTATGCAGCTGATTTGGTTTATTTGAGTTCGTATTTGATATAGTACTTACTACTACTGTATCTAAAAATAGTAATGTGTAAAGTGAATTAAAATTCTAATTTCTCAGTCATATAACCCTAAATAATCAAAATTTCTTTATTTCCTTCTTGAAAATGTTGCTACATAGTTTGTTTTTTGTTATTATGTAAGTACTTTATATTATTACTGTAATATTTAATAAATTATTAACAATCCATCAATATACCGAATTATAGAAATGATCGGTTCCGAGGACTGTTGAAGCCAAAATATTTGCAGTGTCAATAAATTCAAGTAACCGTAGCTGAGCCATGATTTTCATATTATTCATTGTTCAATATATTTAGAATTCTGAATCTGCAAGAGCATGATTGTGATTCTAGATTTCAAAACTATGTATTGCATGTTTGTTTTAGGTTGATTTGATTTGAAATTTCTTGGTTTGATCATTTGTTGATGAATCAGAATAAATAAACATTTTCCTTTCTAAAATCTGAAAATTCGTCTTCTTGCAGTTCTATTTTATTTTTATTTCTACCTATTTACATAATTTTTTAGTTTAATGATTAAGCTGGTTATTATAATAGGCTATCGCTAACTCGTTAACTGACTAGTCTACTGACTACTAACTTCCCAGCAAAACCCGACAGTTGCATTTGCTGTTGGGTGATTGGGTGTTCGATTTGTCGGTGGCTTTTGTTCTGTTAACTTTCCTGTGCAATACGCGATTGAGTATTATATAAAGAATCGTTCACAAATGATGTCATCGAAAAATCACCAATTTTAGGACCCTATTATGACCTTCCTTTCATCAGCGTAACCATTTCGTAAATGGCCATGTTTAACATGGGATGTCATCAGTGGTCAAGTAGACCCATTGACACCCTACCCATGACGTCATTTGCGGACAAATCCTAGATAGTGTGGTGGTAGTGTAGTGGTAGTGGTACCGTTCGTTTCACTGACGTACAGTGTACTGTACGGGCTAAAGAAGTGAGATTTCAGTAGGCAAAGTTTTCATGGTTTTCACAGTACCATATTAAACAAGCTTTTGCAATCAGTACCAGTAGAATAGAGCTACTTGATGTGTGTGCTGAGTGGAGCGTGGAGCCCTTTATTAGCTGAAGTGCTGAGTGAGTCTACAAAATAATTCGGCGTTTTTCTTTTAGTGTTTTATAATAAAAGAAAAGATTAACATTTTATGATACTTAATTCACATTATGAACATCGAGGTTGTAGAAGATAATTTGTGCACTTTTCTGTGTTGTTCCAGTTTATAGTTGTCATGTTGTCAACTTGTCCTTCATCCTAGACAATCGTAGTGCATTTAGAAGGTTAGTTTTAGTTTATCTTTATAGTGTAACCCTAATCCCTCGGTCAACTTCTTGCTTTTAGTTTTGATTTGAATGTTGAATAATTCTTGGTCACATTTTCATCATCCGTAATCGAAAGTGACATTATAATGTAATTATTATAAAGGTTTCCAAGTTTCAATACTGTTGTTATCGATAGTTTGGTCGACAATAATTGACCAAACTACCTCAGCGGCGTTTTTAATATTATCCGATTATGATGAAAAAATTGAGATTAAAGAAAAGTTTGACTGTTGAATTTCGAATAAAAAATATAAAACTGTCAGATGTAGGCTGTACAGCTAGATGAAAACTTACAATCTATAAATAAATATGCTAATATTATGTATTCATGACATGATCTATTAGTTGTCAGTTGTCAGTTTTTTTCAGCAATAATAAATTAGGGTAAGGTAGGGTATCTGTGGTAGTCAGGTAACTGTGGTAATGGAAAACCATAAAGCAACGAACGACAGCCGTTGTCCGAAATTCGTTTCAGTTCACTCAACTACTCATTGAGTACGTTCTGGCTGATGCTCCCCGCGATAATCGAAAACTTGTGGGAGAAGAAAATCACTAAAGTTGTTGTGTCAATTTTATTAGTAAGGAAAACTTATTTTCATTTTCTTCAAGTCCCTCTAACTACTGATACAAAACCATTCGTATTGAAACCGATTGTGGAAAGATAGTTGGGGTTGTTTGGCATAAGGTAATTACAATTATGAGGAAATACAAATTTAATCTTTGAATTGGTGAATTTATTTTTTATTTTTAGTCATTTCCAAGCGGTCGCGGTCGTCTAAATGTGGTAATGTCAGGGCTTCTAACTGTGGTAGTGTGAAAACCATGCTAAACTCATTGGAAATTTTGTGAAAATGGAGCAAGTATGTTTAAAAAATATAAGTGATAATATTTCAGTTTGTTTTCATTTGTTTAGCATGCCATAAATTGTGAAAATGGGAAAAAAAATAAAGTGACAAAAGTAACTAAGTAAGCCATACACCAACGTAGACCTTAACGATGTCATTTTTTCTGTGCAAAGTGGATCATTAACAACATTCATTTAATTAAGTAGCTTGTATTTGGTTAGTAGTTTTAGTACACACGATTATTTTTATTTTATTCATTAAATGTGATTTATAGAACCTAGTGTGATAAAATCTGTTCCGGCTTAATATGCGTTATTTACATGTTAATTGATTTTTAACTTGTGTTTTTTGGACTGAAATTGCAATATACGGTGGGTGTTCATAACTTTGCTAAACTAATAATGAAGGTGCCCATTCATTTTATTATTTCATAAAAAGCAAAATAAAGCTTATTTACATTTTTTTCGTACCATAATATTTGTTAATTTTAGCAAAAATAATACTACCACAGTTAGAACCCTGCTTACCACAGTTACCGGACCTAGCAAATTTCCCACTCCACCTAGGTCGTATAGTTTGAACACCTGTAGTTTAATGATGCGGCGGTAGAATTTGATAAGAATTAGGTACAGTATTCAGTACAGTATGTGTGTCAAGTGTATAGTGCTATTCCTTTCAAAATTTTATTAACTTGGTATTACAGATTGAAAAACTGAAAGTTTTTCAAAAAGCTACCACAGTTAGAAGCCCTTACCCTACATTATAAATTACATTAAAGGTTGAAGGTTTTAAATGTTAAAGTTTTAAGGGGTTTATTTCCAATCTTTATTATTAACAGCATTATTATCTGTTATCTGCCAATGTCTAACTAGTAAGTAAGTCTGAGAATAATGACCGTCAACCGTAATAATTTGACAGCCAGCTATGTGATGTGCGGGCACAGTACATCAGATAGCTGTACTATCACTTGTAAAGTACGACGAGATGCCCGTCAAGTAATAATCAACGTGAGCGGTACTACTTACAATTTTATTGATGTGTATATACAAAGCTTGCACTGTCAGTTTTGCACTGTCGGCAGTCATCTGTCTGTCATCTGTTATTGTTCAGTTATTTGTTCGTCCATCGTTATTTCTAATAATTGATAATTGTGACGTGCGAGAGTTGTTGATCACATTTTTTAATTTTTCAGAATTTATCATCGTCTCGTTAAACGTACAAACTTGCAATTTGTTCTTGTTAGTCAGAGGCATTGATGATGGAAGATGAACTTAATGGGGTCGAAGGAGCGGAAGAATTACCTTTAGGAAATGTTGTTGTTATTGTATCAGTAGAAGAATTAATGGAGCAGGGACCCCCTGTAGTAGCCTCAGCAGCCTCATCATCGCAACCACCACTTCCTGTTCCTGTAGATGTAATGCTCCCTAATGTTAACATTGCCCGCATGTCTCCAAGTAAGTAGCCATGCCTTATTTCACAGTTTTTGCCACGTACTTAAATAACATGTTCCTAAGTAGAGAATCAATTTAAAGGCAGTATTAATGCTGTAATATTGAAGGTGTGGAATTCTCAGTGAAACGTATAACATCTGAGTTCCCTAGATCACCCTTTGATATTCATATTCCGTTTAATTCTTTTGACATTAATCAATTTCTAGTGCTGGTCATATCTTTTGCATGTTAAAGTAAAAGTAAATTGGTTTCTCGCAGCTCAAATTGATCTCTAATCGGTTGCTTCAAAAATGTAATTTTAGGTCGCAACCAAAACCAAAGCCGTGGAACCACTTCAGAGTCGAACGCTAGTGCTGGGGGGGTCAATAGAGCTGGTGGCAGCAGCGGAGGGGGAGATGCACCTTCAATGCGACCTCATGAATCGAGGAATTCTTTTAGCTTAAGCTCTCCCCCGCCCCCCACTTATGCCCAATTTGGGCGTAGATCAGTAGATCGTGATCGAGGACATGTTATCTCACCTCCGCCCCCACAACTGTTGAGAGGAGCTCCAAGTGGGGGAAGTAGTAGTCATAACAGCTATACAAGCCCACGTCGGTCCACCAGGTCATCAGGGTCGCTGGGTGGATCGCCATCTACGTCCGGAACCGGTGGGACTGATTCTCCTCAGCGTAAAAGGAGGCGATGTAGCCATGTAGGAACTGGTAATGGAGGTGGAAGCTCTAATTCTGGGAGAAATTCACGAGCAGACAACCCACCAAATGGATTGAGTTGGCAGGAAACTATGTCTTCAATGTCTGAGCGGATACGTCATAATTTCAATCGACCAGACATGAGCGACATTACTTTTCTGGTTGGCCAAGAAAAAACAAGTATTTTTGCTCATAAAACACTCTTGTGTTTCAGCTCGCCAGTTTTTCAAGCGCAGTTTATGGGTTCATTGAGTAGCCAATCGGATACACAGGAAATTCCGGATATTCAAGCAGATGTTTTCCTTAACTTCCTATCGGTACGACACATTCAGATGGACTTTCATTTACAATTTTGCTATTAATAAATATGCCCGAAAATTAAAATTTTAGACAGTTTAATGTTTATTGTAGTAATTTTCATTTAATATTTTTAATTAAGTGTTTCTTTAACTTTATTAAATTGCAGTTCCTGTACTGCGAGACTTTCGATGAAGAAATGGACGTGAAGCAACTCCTGGATTTGTTGTATCCAGCCAAAAAATATTTGGTCCCCTCTTTGAGTGAAAGATGTGTAAGTGAGCTGATCGAAAAATTAAAACCCGAAAATATATTTTCTGTTTTCGAAGGAGCTGTTTTATATGACGAGGCCATGCTGAAGAAGCAATGCGTCAAGTACATGGAAAGGTAAATAAGGGTTAAATCATGTCCATTTTAAGAGATTAATTTCTTGAGAGGGCGGTGAGACCGGGTGAGACGAGACATAGTGAAATACAACTTTCGGCTTTGCTAATGTTGCCGTGGGATTTGTTTCTCTCCCATTAGGATGAGTGATAAAATTGTTAACACTGAAGAATTCAAAAATATCGACAAACCAACTCTGGCAATCTTCTTGGCGTTGGATGGTCTTAATTCTCCGGAATGTCATTTACATCGAGCACTTCTTGGGTATTCATTTTTTTAAAGTTATCTTCTCCCCATTAAATTAAAACACAACCAAGATCGAAAAATTCTATGCTAGGTTTAAAAAAGAATTACCGAATTTATTTATTTATTTTCTTAGAGACAGACACACAGTGGGTCCAGAGTAAATTATATAACAAAAAGAAAGAGATAGATATAACAAACATTTACATTGGGTAAATAATATATGAACAACATGATATTAGTACATAACTAAGTTACACTACATGATATCAAGTAACGACACTATTGCAGTCCCTGTTAGGGTAATAAAACTGATTATTTTAAGGGGACCGAGTCCCTGGAGGGGGTAGGCTGAGGACAGGGGAACATAAATAGGATTCACAAATAATGCTTAAGTTATGTAAATTAAATAAGATTGAGTTTTTTGATATTGCAATTCTTCGGAGAAGTGAGACTTTGGCCTGCTTGCAGACTTCGTTAATAGAGCCGACTTGGTTTTCCCGAAACATTTCCGTAGTACTACAATCGCGCCTGTACCCAAAAATTATTCTGAACGAGTCATTGTAAGCGACAGTTATGCGCTTTTTGACGCTTCCTTTAAAATTAAGAGAATGTGTTTTGCTATAATATGTTTTGTTTATGTACAAAAATAAAAAAGAAACAAGGTAGGTAATTACTATGGTGCGTCATTTATTTTGAACGAAATTTCAGTTGGGCAGAAGCCGAGTGCGTTCGCCAAGAACAAATTAATACGAAAGAAACAATTAGAAGCATCCTGGGCCCTGCAATGAACATGATTCGATTCCCAACAATGTCAGCTCCGGAGTTTAGCAAGGAATTTCCCAACAGTGTTCTCACCGATGAAGAATCTCTTATAATTTATCGTCAGATCTGCTCAGAACCAACATGGTAGGTTGAATCTTTATAAAATAGAATATTCTTTAAGGAACTGAATATGGCAATTTAAATAAAATATTCCTAATCTTAATCATAGTCGTTGGTCATTATGAGTTCCGAACAACCTATCTTTTTTTCTACAATTTTAATTCTATTCCATAACGCAGGAAACCTGAAAATTCTCCTTTCCCCACTCAAAAACGGCATTTTTCTCCAACTTCGTATACTGTGAATCGCTTTGCACGAGATGATTCCCTTATTGAACCTCATCAAATAAATATCCGAAACGGCCCTCTCTACACTCTCGAGATTGATTTTTTCACGGATAAAAGGGTTTTCATGGATGGCTTATCCTTATTTACGGCTGAAAAGACTCATGCGGGAGCAAATGCGAATTTAGCATTTGATGTGAATCTTCAAGTTTGTCGACCAGGTTCAAGAGCTTTTCCTGAGCATCTCGCTGATGGTCGCTCACGACAATTTCTTGTTAGTGGAGATTTGTCCTCTAGAAATCCAACCGGTGGTGTCGGAATTGGGGCTGCCGCTTTAGCCAATTCCAGGAGCACCCTGCCCCATTATTTTCCGGTTTATTTAGATGAACCTCTTGAGATTCCTGCAGAGCAAAAAGTCATCGTTCGTGTTTCCATTTCAAAGGTAATTGATTGAAGTTTAAACAAAAAGTAAAATTAATAATAATCAATAATCTGCACTCAGGAGGAGACGAGGAGTCACTATACGATCTTATAAATTTATTTTCTATTGGTTTTATTTGATTTGTCTTGCATTTTGTTTTTATATTTTTGCTGCATTCGTAGACGGACTCAATTCAGACAAATCTGAATACTTTTTATGGAACCACGGGAGCATTCCACATGCCGCCAAACTACTCTGTCCCTGTGGACTGTGAAGATGGTCGAATTGTCACTTTCACCTTTGGCAACAAGGTCAACTCAGAGCTGGGAGTTTATAGCTTTGGTCAAATCCCGGAGATACTTTTCAGTTTGTAGAATATGATTACCGGGGAATTTAAAAATCAGTTACTGGAGTTTCAGAAAATCAGAACCTATACGTATACATGCAGTACATGGACGAAAATAGCGCATCGGAATTCGGAATCATGTGTTATGCTTCATAGAAGTGATTGACATAGTAGGTATTAGGTAGGTAGGTAAGGTACATATCATCCAAGTCTGAAGAGTAATTTTTCACATTCTAATATTCTTTTCTTTTTTTGATGAATTTATACTCAAATCTAAATGGCTGAAGCTCATTGCTCTTTTCTCCAACTGTAATCGTTGATCTTGATGAGTGTTTATTGTATTTAGTAGTCGTTAATTTTTTTCATTCTATTATACTATATTATTGCATTCCAATTTGGCTGTGGTGTTTTGTTCCTTAATCAAATATTATGCTAATCATATTTTAAGACTTTGTATGCAGGGTAGTGTTGCTAAACTAGTAAAATGAATAACACAAAGGGACTGAAACACAAGAGTGTAGGAAATTTTTGGAAGATACTTTTTTGACTCAAAGTTAGTTTTCAGTTTTAGTTAAATAATCCTTGAAGTATGCTGTAGCCTCTGTTATTGGTTCAGAACTTAAATTTGGGCATGGTTTTTCAATTTCGAACTCAGTATTCAATAATGCTAGCCTAGCTTAGCATAAAAAACATGTCGTGTATTATATTATTTATTAGTTATGTACAATAATGTAATTACATCGAAATTTAACCGTGTATCAAGTAATTTTGTGCATTTAAATCAATGGATCTAACATCTAACACTATTAATGAACTGAAAATTATCATACAAATATGTAAGTGAAGGTAGTATTGTGGTAAAATAATAAAAATTAGCTATGAACAAAAATACTCGGAAAAAGCTCACAAAGCACGAACGTTATTATTATTATTATGTAGGCATATCTGCATTTTTGTTTTTGCAGTTTTTCGTATATCATCCTGTTGTGTAATTGTATACACAAAATTGAATTGAATGCAAATCTTTAAGGTCTATGTCTACTTCTCCGTACATGCATTGTTTTGCGATTTATTGAATAGGATTATTACCAGGAAATGCGGATTAAATACAACCAAGTGTTGTAATACACTTTAAGGATAGTTAAATTGTATACTCGTAAATATTTACGAGTATAGGTATATCAGTATTGCGTAACTTAATGTACATACTTACCATGATTCAAACTACAATTTACTGGTAATAAAATGCATTCACTTCAACCTATTTAATTGCTTAAAAAATAATGTTATGTAGTCACATGCTATTATTGTAGGACATATTTATTATTTGCTCATTATATTTGATGCTGGACTAAAATGAGCTGGGATCGACTAAAAACTGTCGAACTACGTGCGAGAGATCACGATATCACGAATATAAAGCAGAGATGAAAATATTACTTATAAAAAATTATAAATGCAGATCAGAATGTTAAGAATAATTCTTACTGAATGTTTATATACTACTAGTATATTCATTTTTATATTTATATAAATTTTTGATAAAATTGAGATTGAGTGAACAGCTGTAGCTGTAGATGTATAATAAAGTACTATTGCGTTTTGTTTGGAAGTGGAAGTGGAAGCAAGATCTTCGAAAGTTGCAAGAGAGGTGCTGGTACTGCAGTACTGGTGCTGAGGGCTGAGGCTGACTAGTGAGATTTTCCTGCTCCTTGTTTCTTGTTTTCGTCATTCGCCTCTTGTTTCCTTTGCTGGCCTGTCCCTGTCCCTTCGTTCGTTTAAATATCTGGACAGTTTCAGTCGTCGGTCATTGCCGTTGTCCACACTCAGTTAATATAGTGGTCCTTTCTGCACCCAAAAAGAATTTAACCCAAGGCCCACATTTCTATTATACAACAATATACCTATTTTGTATGACTCTGTTTGTGTACTTACTTCAGTACTTACTACTTACTTAGGTAATCATCTCCAAGCAGATACCTGAAGAAAATTAAAAACTGTCATAAGGCAAACACGCTGTTTTTTGAGCCCAGTTTTTAATGTTTTCGTAACATCGTAACAGTTGCATCATTAGTCGAAACAGACAATAAAATCTCAGTTACTTTCCAATATAATCCGTCTTCAGTTATCAATCTCTCTAAATATCTTAAAGAAATTAATGGGGCCATTGAGACCTGTTGACTGACTGTTGACTGTTTACTGTCATACATAAAATGGATTCAGCTGATTCGAATTCGAACAATAGTTGTGGGAGTAATAATAGTAATAGCGGATTCAGCTCAGGTGATAATAATGGGTGCAATGGGAAGAAAAGGAGGTAAGTCATAAGTCTAAGTGCGAATAAGTACTTGCAACTTAATAAGCACACATAGTAATTTTAATTTGACCTTTGACCTTTGCATATTATTAAAATTCTTCATTTGACAATATTGGGATTTACAAATTCAAATGATACTCTATCATCTATGCTGCTGGTTAATATGCCACTGTTCATTTCACATTTTGTTAGCTAATATGAGCACAAGATTGTCATCGTCGAATTTTAATGTACACGTATAGGCATAGGTAATAGGTACTAATGACTATAATTACTATAATTAAGAACTTTAATATTCAGGATTGAATTATGGCCTATTATGCTATGCTTTGCTTTTTACTATCTTATTTGTGATATGCTTACTATATAATGAATTGACTAAAATATTCATTGAATATAATAAAAATAATATTACAATGGATGTAAATATGGTTTTTTAGATTGGACTTAAAACTAGAGTTGAAAGAGCCAATAAAGCAGAATAATGAAGTTAAAAGTTGGCAAGAGTGTAAACCACTCGTGAAGGAGAGGCTTTCGTATCTTGTGAACAATGAGAGACTTAGCGATATTACATTCCTTGTTGGCGGAACAGAAACCCCGATTTTCGGTCATAAAACAATTCTGTCAGCCAGCTCCCCTTATTTTGAAACACTTTTCTATGGACCCATGGCCATGACTGAGCGAACCTTAAAAATTACCGATTTGGAACCGGAGGTTTTCTTGGAATTTTTAAAGGTACTGTTACTGCTGCTATGGGCATTGTCACCTTTCTATCGGATGTACTTCGATATACATCGATTTTCGTTTTTAATCATCATTTTCTTAAACTTTCCATAGTTTTTCCATTTCCTGGAATTTTAACAGTAGTTTTGTCTATAGGTAATAATTTATTGTAAGGTTACTTAAGATCCATTTTTCATTTTAATTGACAGTATCTATACACTGACGAATTCGATGTAGGAATGGACGATGTGGATGCTCTCCTTATGTTAAAACCAGCCAAGATTTACATTGTTCCACATCTAGCGACAAAGTGCACGGATCTACTCATCACCAAACTAAGTCCAGAGAATGTTTTCTTGATTTATAACCGCGCTATCATTTTCGATGAGCCAATATTAGCAGATGTCTGTATGCGGTTTATTGACAGGTTTCTACTCGATTTACTGTTTAGCCATTACGAGGAGTACATAGGGCATGTTATGCAGTTTTAAGCTAATTCTATAAGTACAGACAGCTTTAAAATAATATGAAAACACTTTTATTAATTTAATGAACATAGATTTACTGTTTTTGATCAGACAAATCGACAAAGTAATTCAGACTGAAGAATTTTTAGACATCGATGTTGAGACTTTATGCTGTTTACTGGAAAGAGAAAATTTAAGAATTAATGAGTGCTGTCTTTTCAAAGCGGTTTTAAGGTAAGAATTGTAAATATTATAAGTAAAGCTGTACTTAAAATGGCAATAATTAGTTGTTTGCTTAGTTTTGTTCTACAATTTATGGAGTGAATTCATCAATCATTTTATACAAATCTATTTTGTAGCTGGAGTGAAGCAGAATGTAAACGTCTGGATAAAGAGATGACGCCAGAGAATGAAAGATGTGTTCTGGGTCGAGCACTGCATCTGGTTCGATTTCCATCCATGACACAAGAAGAATTCTCAATTGAAGTTGTGCCCAAAAATATTTTGTCCAAAGATGAAATCATTTCCGTCTTTATGAATCTTTGTATTGGCAGTGAACAAAAGTGAGACGAGGCTGTCATTTATTTTCATCCAAATTTCACTTTTATGTATTTTGACAGTTTTAGTTGTGTCACTCGTAAATAATTTACTATTTGCTAAACATTAAAGACATTTTAGACCAGCAACTCCCTTCTCGACTACAAAAAGGATCTTCAAACCAAAACTTCATTATCTGAATCGGTTCTCCGATGTACTGAGCAAAGTTTTGCAGTTTGGACATATCTTTTCCACTGGAGACAATGTATACAATTCTTCCGTCAAGTGAGTTATGTATTAGTCGTACTAATTTGTTAAGTACTGTCATTGTCATTACCTTATGTAGGAATATCGACAATCGACATATATGCCTCATTCTATGAAATGTAAAATAATAACTAAAATAATAATATTGTGCAAATCCATACTTAAGACACTCTGATTTTGTCACGAATTCATTGAGGATTTCTTTTCAGCACCACAAGTGAATTAGACTTAATATTTATTGCTTGTATCTTCTATAGGTTCAGAGCAGACCAACGAATTTTTGCCCATGGTGTTGGAGTGTATGCGGTGTCGAGTTCAATCTCCGGACTGAAATTTAGTGTGCTGGTTCAACTATTTAAAGGTCAAACTCTTTTGGGAACCAAATCATTAGAAGGGATTGGAAGAAACTATGATTTCCGGATGCCTTTTCAAATAATGTTTGAGCGACCTATGGAAATCAGACCCATGGAAGATTATAATATTGCAGCATCTTTAAAGGTTTACTATTGTCTAATTTTTAGTTTTACATTATTTACTATTCATTACTATCACATTTCTTGCAATCTAAAATAATTATTACAAACAATTAACTATGTTGATATGAAATTGTATTTTATATTATTTTGAACTCTGTTGCATTGTAATTATAATGAGTTTATTTCATTGAAACATTTTTAGATCGTTCGCGAAGGTGTCTTCACAGGAGGTGGCCAACTCGGCTTTGCATTCAGTAACAGCTCAAGTTCCGGTTTTGGTGGTTACGGCTCTCATCAAATTGATGCCTACTACGGAACGAAGAGTATTTCACAAACAGGTGTGGACTGTAATGAAGGAATCCGTGTCAATTTTACATTCCCTATTCCATTCGGCTCCGAATCATTTTCGTCTGGACAAATTCCACAAATTATTTTTAGTGTTTAAAGTGTAAATAAGCTACATATACCTTGTAAATCTCGACTCTTTTGACCCTAACCGTTCAGTTGTCATCTGACTAAATTATCAACCATCCTTAATGTACTGTATAGAAGTTTTCGTCGCATAGACTGAACTATTATTTCAGGATTTCAGAACCTCACCCAACCGGTATGCAGTACGTAATTATCTTATCTTCAACTCTAGATGATGTGTTATATAATGCATACTTGTACAATAGACAAAATCTGTGTATATTTTTAACTATAGTAGCGTCGTTTCATCTATTATTAGATCTTACGTAAAATTATGTACGCGAATGCTACCATGCATGTCGTTGATTTTAATTTTTAAATTTAGTTACGAATTACGTAATTATTATTATTGAAATCTTAAAAGTACTTAAAGCCCAGAAAAAGATTTTTTTTTAAATATTTTGCTCGTTTTATTTACCTATATAATTTTTTCCGATATTTTTGCAGAGGAGTACTGTGTAATTATTATTCTGTATATTGATAGCGTGTTTAATTAAATTGTATTATGCACAATTATTGGGCTCTGGAGCTGCATAGTTGAAGGTTGCAAAACTAAGCTTAGGCCAGTACCATTTATTTGCCCATGATTTGACAAACTAATTTTTATATTTCAGAAAACTCTTAAAATATACTTGTGCAACAAAATTGTAATAAAGTTATTGAACGAGAGACATTATTGTGGCGGCATGTTAAACTGATAGTTTAATTCCCTATTAATAAATGTGTAAATGTTATTATACATTTGCTGTACTGTATGACATAAATATATTGTTATCAAAACTCTATACTTTCCTCTTGTTTCCGTGTACCTATACATGCATGTACCTGTAGGGCTATAGCAATGTGTGTGGTATGTTAACGTTATATGTATGTACTACATATATTATATGTGCTCTGCTATAAATGTATTATGTAATAATTTTATTGTTGATATGTCTCAATCTCCATCTATTTCACCAATGTTTTGTCCAATCCACTGAGTCCACATTACGGATTAATATGTATATCAATGAATTGTTAAGTATATTTTAATTAAAATTATTGTACCAAATTAGAACTATACTGTCACCCAGTTAGACTTGTACATATAGTGTATTGTTATATCTTATATACCAACTGCACAATAAAGTGCGCTATCTTCAATATGTTGGAATTAAAATCGGCGATTGAAATTCCAAATCTGAAATTAAGATGAGGAGGATCGTGAGTTGAAATCCTTATTATTGATTTTCATTCCCATTTAAATAAAAATCATAATCTTTACATAATATGTAACTTGTTGGCTGAATGCAAACTGTATATTGCATTGTGAGGATAGGCAATTGGTATATTACATAGTCAGTAAGTAGTCAGCTTTTGTTTCATTTTTCATTTGAGGCTACCACTTCTACATAATTTTCTTGAGAGTTCTACTTATCTGTAGTCCACGTTTTTGTTCTTTGTTCTCTCATTTGATTTGTAACTCTGTGGAAGCCGTGTGTGAGTTTCGATGTGAGCTATATTCATTTTTGAGGCTTGAGGTACTTTTCTTTCTAGGTAACAAGGGATTTACCTTAGGTAGTTTATACTGAAGGTGTTTTCTAGGACAGGACAGGGACATGATTACAGGCACAGGATGGACGGGAACAAGCTGACGCTCATGACTATACACTATACATACAGAGACAGACTGCAGATAGTACAATACGATATAGTAAAAGGCTGGAGAAAAAAGTGAAATTGTTATTGGATGATTTTTTTAAATGTAGCATGATTATGATTTAGGTTCAGATTTTGACTCGTTCATTTTAAACAGATTAATCTTCTCCTCCTTTTGGCTGACTAACCGGCAATTCCGGTATTTACTAACTAAGCCGGCCACACAACTTACCTATATATTTTACATTTCGTCTGTGAAGAACCAAAATGACCCATATCCATTTTCCACTAAAAACATTACCAACTATCTACAAAAATATGCAATTATATCTTAAGAGCATTTAAATATAACGTTTTACACTTTTCAAACACATGGAATTAGAAGATTTTGCACCTTTTCGAAAACATGGAATTAGAACATTTTGCACCTTTTCGAAAAAATGGAATTAGAACATTTTGTGCCTTTTTAAAAACATGGAATTAGAACATTTTGCACCTTTTTAAAAACATGGAATTAGAACATTTTGCACCTTTTTGAAAACATGTAAATAGAACATTTTACACTTTTCAAAAACATGTAAATAGAACAATTTGCACTTTTCAAGAACTTCTAATTAACATTTTACGCATGTTTCTCATTTTATTTTTATGACATAGCTCATTTTGATTGTAGCTTAAATTGGATATGGGTCATTTTGGTTCTTCACAGACGATTTGTGAGTTTGTTAGGTACGAAAAAGCTATATACCATCCAAACAACTCCCACATTATCTCACTACTACTACTACTACTACTACTGCCCATAATAATTGCATTATAAGCAACAACTATTATTTAGGTGAGTACCTATGATATTATATACACAATATACAACAGGTTCAGTCAGGGCTTGCCCATCTTTTGACGAACACCTGATTTCATAATTCCTATTGCACAGTAAGTACGTATATCCTTTTTATTTTTGCAATGTGAATCCGCATAATAATTATTTGAATTATGGGATTTGGATGCTGAATACAAATTTTGATGGACTTGGCATTTAAAACTGGATTTAAGCAATTTTTTTTTCAAAATTTATGTCCATTAAAGATTCTAAAGAGGTTTTGCTCCGTGTTCCGCTCATGATTACTCAGAAGAGAAGATTACTTAAAACTGGATTTAACTAATTTTTTTTTCTTTTGTACATTTACCTACATTGATTATTGTGATTTTGTGATGAGATGAGATGGCTATGAAATTAATGACAGCATAACCAATAACCAACCAGTAGCATATAACCAGACCCAGTCCCAGTCCCAGTCCTCAAGAAAGATCCAGTATACCAGTACCAGTAGTACCAGACCAGTACTACTAGGTTTACCTGCAGCTTTTTGCAAAATTTATAGCAACAGGTTTGCATGATGAAGATGAGAGAGAGAGACCTTTACACTTTTTCACTTTTGCGGTGACTACATTATTGATTTAGTATGTTATGCTATACACAGATGATTTAACGAAAGTGGAAAACTGGAGTGGCTATAATAATTAATATCAGTATCAAACCACGTGCATATCATATGTTAAATCAGATAAAAAGGTAAAATATAGTATATAGGTAGGTACTTCTTTGTAGGCTTTTTAGGTACCGTATATATTTACCTACTAGAAAAGTAAGGTAGTCTCGTTATAGTGTATAGTTGTAATTAATGGAATATGGAATATATCTTACAATAATCGTATACGTAATATCGTCTGTGAAGAACCAAAATTACCCATACCCAATTTAAGCTAGAGTCAAAATGAGCTATGTCATAAAAAGACTAAATAAGACAGATACGTTGGATGTTAATAAAGGGATTTTGAAAAGAGTAAAATGTTCTATTTTTACATGTTTTTGAAAAGTGCAAAATATTCTATTTAGATGTTTTTTAAAAGTGTAACATATTCTATTTACATGTTTTTTAAAAGTGCAAAATATTCTATTTAGATGTTTTTTAAAAGTGTAAAATATTCTATTTACATGTTTTTTAAAAGTGCAAAATATTCTATTTAGATGTTTTTTAAAAGTGCAAAATATTCTATTTACATGTTTTTGAAAAGTGCAAAATATTCTATTTACATGTTTTTGAAAAGTGTAAAATATTCTATGTAGGTACATGTTTTTGAAAAGTGCAAAATGAACTAAATTTACATGTTTTTGAGAAGTGCAAAATATTCTATTTAGATATTTTTGAAAATTGTAAAATATTCTATTTACATGTTTTTGAAAAGTGCAAAATGAACTTTTACATGTTTTTGAAAAGTGCAAAATGCTCTATTTAAACGCTTTGAAGATCATAATTCAATATTATTGTAGATAGTGGATTTTATTTTTAGCTAAAAAATGGATAGGGATCATTTTGGTACTTCCTCGACGATATGTAAAAAAACTGAAAGAATAAAGGAAAGTTAGTGTAGGTATATGTGACAGGGCTTCCATACTGAATGACTTTTGACTTTTGTAGGTCTTTTTTGTGGCAGTGTTACTGTTCTTCTTGGTTGTTGCTAAGCTGTCTTCTGTTGATCCGAATGCCCTCGGTACGTGTGACGAGTATCAGTTTTACGGCAGTTAAATCTCTACCAGGCCAGTCTAACAATTATGTTAGCAAATTAAAAGAATTTATTTCTTCACGATACAAAAATGATATTAGAATACTGATATTATTTTATACTTACTCCGGCAGTCAGTCTTTCTAATGGTTACTTTCACTTTATTTTTAATTCGTCTCACCTAAATAACGTCTGCTGATACTGATAACGTCTCATTATTAAGTTAGTATGGATTCTGGATGTGTGGATGTCTGGGAGTCTGGGACTGGGAACGCATGGAGCTATTTTATGAAATGAATAAAAATGAGTGCTGCTTTCGCCTTTGTTATGTCTCGATCTCGACCTGGAACAGCAATGGGCGCTTCTAATAATAAACCTCATCTATGGCTCTGATTCTGGTTTATCGCATTAATATCTACTTATTTAAATAGGTATGTACTTGTAGGTAGTCTCACTGCGTGTCTCGCTTATTTGACATGCCGGGTCTCCAAGGCTCATCAGTCCAGAGACTCTCAAGCAGCATATATATTATGCTTATTTTTTTGTAAACGTGATGAATGCAAATTCAAATGCAAATGTCAGTTACAGTATTTTCCATTGCCATTTTTACGATCATTAGCCAACAGATATTGATTGTCTCAATCCCAGTCCCGTATACTACCATAACGTACATACAGATACGCAATGAAATACAAAAGACTAAAACTCTCTCCGAAATAAAAAAAGGTGACGATAAGCTACTCACACACGTGACCAAATGTGCGTGCTCTATGTAAATTGATGGTCAAGTTACCATGTTATGCAACGGTAATTAAATTGTCTTGTTAAAAATGTAGATAGTGCACTTTATATTCTATATGTAGTTACATTATTATGATTAGTAAGTAAATAGTTAACAAAGATTAATTATCGAGTACATATCTCTGAGTATTCTTTAAACAAATAAAGCAGCAGTTGCAAACTGCGTTACTAATCATGTCGTTTAAAAGTATAATTAACTGTGTAGCCGGTACCGGTGCCGGTACCGGGTGAACACCGACACCGGCAGTTAAAATAATAAAAGCGATGCATGGCCGATGGTGATTAATGGCTATCATGCCAACTATGATAATGATAATAGTGATTAGCCGCAGCGCGTGCAATATAGGAAGTAATAATACATAAGTAGAGTAATAATATTATGTGCCTTGATCGTCTCCTTATTGATTAATACTACATTAAAAATAAATCAAAATTGTCGGCATTTAATTGACTTTGGATTTTCTTGGCATCTCATACGTTTGATTTTAAAGTACAACATACGCACGGTTCCATTAAATAATCAATTAAAAATGTCGTAATAATTGTGTGTCACATAATAAAGTGAAAAAGTCTTATCCTGTTTGAACACTATAAGGCCATGTCCAGGAATTTTGCTGATTAAATAATATTATTTCCGTCCATTAAAGTGTAAAATAAGTTTTACAATACAATATGTACCTCTACCAACATGTAATTAAGAAGAAGCTTTGAACTTGGCTCTCACAAAAATTTGCTCTTGGTCTACATAGAAGATTCCACAACCCTTTAGTAATCCAACTTCAACTTCAGCAGTTCCTAAGCTTCCACTAATTGCACAATAATTATTATGTATTATCATTTGATCTGAAATTGTAAATTAAAATTTAATTCCAACAATTCATTATTACTAAATCATATTCAGAGAAGGAACGTTCCAAATATATGTATAACTGAGCATGATCCACACTCATGACTTTAAAAAAATTAAAATATTATGATTATTATATTGGCTGAACACCAGGAACCCCTCTCGAACAATTTGCAATCATGCACAAAATTCTGAACAATCATTCAAAAAAAATTTAGTCATCACAGCAATTTCTTTGTGTGTACAGTCAATTCTTTTTTAATATGAATATTTGTTTTGCTCAGGAGGATTTTTTATGAGCTTTATTCCCTTTTTCAACTCTCATAAATTATATTTTAGTACTGTACATGGAAATAAAACTAAAAATAATAATAGATGCTTATAGCTTAAACGGAGCTGTGTATTTTAATATACCTACATTGAAATTGAAATTGAAAGTGGAAAATATAGTTGGAGTTGCAATAACAGCCATCAGCATTTTTGTAAAATCTTGTGTACGATTGTTGTATTTTACTCAATTAATCTTGAAACTTCGCTGACTGCAAGATTTTACAAAATATATTTTTATAGTAAAATTACTTTTGCGCGATTTTAACATATAACATGGAATACTATCAAACGTAGAATTAGAATGACGTAAAATTTTTGAATTTTGAATGAAGTTCGCAATTAGCAATACTTTTCCACCCCTTTAAATTCAAATAGTACTAATAAGACATTTACATTATGATTATGCAAACTGTATTTAATACATTTTGATTTTTACACATCGGAACAATAAAACTGCCCATTACATAAGTTCCTGACTAATTTATACGGCATAAATTACAATCGCACCATAACACAATACATACCATATGAAATAACAGCGTAATACATACCATTGCTATATATAGTTAGTATATACTTGTAACTAAAAATAAATATATAGAAAATATAAACACAAAATATATGTCAGGGTTACGTTTTATTGCCTTGATTGTCAACGTAAATTCTTTCTGCGCTTGATATCATTCAGATTCGCTGTGCAAATTTCATTCTTTAATATAAAGGCAGTAACAATGGGAAGAATATAGTTAAAAATATGCACTGTAGAATGTAGAAAGTAAAAGCCTGACATCCACATGCACTGGACTGGGTGAGCATAATATATTTACATATTTTCTGGACGAATGGTGAGTAAAAAGGTAGACGTGGACTGTGTGGACTTCGACTGGAGCCATACTGTCTGAAGAGCTGCAACTGGTTTCTTGTTTGATGAGACTCCGCTGCTGTTGGGTCCTCTTCACCTTGATCTTGATTTAGTTTAATAAATTATAAGGTGGTCGTGGTTCGTCTTCGTCTTCGTATGGTCGAGTTGTTAGGTAAAGTCAAAAAAACCAGTGTGTGATTACAACATTACAAGTACAAGTCCCAGTCCCAGTCCCAGTAGTAGTCCCATAGTAGTCCGAACACCATCACCAGCAGATGCAAGAAAGAAAAAAACTAGAAACCACATTAATATTCATATTAAAAAGACTTGAAAAAAAATTATGGATGGAAAACTACCAAACTACCAAACTACTCAATACTCAATTACAACAAGTCAGTATGTTATAAGCTTCAAGCTTCATAATAATATATAATTGCCCAAAGTTCCCAAATGCGGGCTACCAGGGTCCCATCGGCCAGAGCCAGACTTATGCAAGTCTTGTTTCTGGATTTAATTTTTTTCTGACACCAATATTACTATGTACCTACATATAATGTAGGTGAGGTGGATGCGGTGATTGGTGATGGAGGAATTCATATTCAGGTCAGGTAGTGCAGTAAATAATCATAATAAAAATAAATAATAATACTATATCGATATAATTGGGTGCAGGTATATATCGAAGCATTAGCTATAGATATAATACGAAAGTAAAAGTTAAGAAAGAATTAAATAGTCAAAAAAACGGCAGGTGTGTGTATCAATTATCATTATCAATGTCAATCAGCTGTGTGTCAGCTACACTAAATGAAGTTATAGATAGAGGTATATTTCTTTTCTACATGCGTGTCCAGTTCCAGCTCCTGATTCCAGATAACGCCAATATCAGTCCAGGGTCAAAAGGCAACAGATATAGATCATTTTAAGTTATAAAAATTAAATGTGTCCAGTCCAGTCGTTTTTTATACATCCCACCCCATGCTGTTGTATTGTCTGGCTCGAAATTCATCTTGAACGGTGCAAAATCTTATATCTGTTGAGTTTTTCAAAAATAAAAAAGAGACTGGCATTAAACAAGAATTAAAGTACGAACAATCAAAACTCTTACGCGTCTCGCTATAACATGAATAATAATCACATTAAATGTGTGCCTCTGGGGTAAATAAAAAATATTTTTGAGACAGCAACATTTTATAATAATTTTTGTTAAAAATTTAAATTGTATAACAAAATGTAGATAGTAGATTTTGCACGTCCAAGGACAACATCTAAAAAATATAGTGTATATTATACGATATGCATACATATTTGCACTATTAATATGGCAGCTGTATTATGGTATGGTATGGCAAGACTTTTATGGATTATATCAGTAGACAAGCTGCGGACTGGAACTGAAAAACTGGATGAACTTGACCTACACACACACCAGACTCTTTTTTTTCCACACATATCCCCTACAGGAGCCTAAAGTCTACAGATATAATCCACATGTCTACTCTCTCCACAAACACACACCTGTAATTAGCCAAAAAATCATCTCCTATACTCGATGTATATTTTTTCGTCTCTATACCATATTCATTTATCTACATACATAAGAGTCTCTTTCCCTTTCTCCATTTACAGATTTGACAGTTGTGTGTCTATAACTCTGCTGTTTCTCTGTTGCTACCTCAATAATTTCTCCTTCAATAAAAATGCTTCAGTTTCAATTTCAAGTACAAGATGAGCAACAATACAAAAAAAATTAGACTGAACGTTACAATAATGATTAGCACCAGTGCCAGTGCCAGTACCAGCCTGTTAAGTATTTTATTTCCTATTTTTTTTCATATATGTAGAATAAAAAGTGTTACAAAGTTTTTTTCTTCTCAAAAGATTATAAAATCACCAGGCAAATAATTGAGTGTAAATTCCCCAAGAAATTCTTATATAGTTAAATATATGTACAACAATTATCATAAATCTAAATTACCTAATACTATGACTATTATTACATATTTGATATAAAATAGTTACAAATAGCCTCTTCCCAATAATACAAACGACCAGTAGTGTAGAAAATATCCCGTATAATGAAGAAAATAAAAAAATTAATTATACAAAATTACACCGCTCGATCACTCCATCATCCGCAATTTCCATACATAATAATAGTCAATATCGATATCGATTAAGATTCATAAAATCCTGTGGTCGCGTGCTTCATTATATTATGTTGAATTAAATATACACACAATAAAAACGGAAATGGACGAATATTGATAATGTGCGTATGTGTGTGTAGTTTGATATTTTAAAGGTCTTACTATTACATAATATAAGAAAATATTTTAATGAAAAACTTATTAGTGAGATTTCTCTTTGTTGAGTCTTTGTTGTCTCTGTCGCCTGTCCCGAAGCTCTGCTCGGAATGAGCTCTCATTGTGACGATAGTACTTCCGACAAATCCCATGACGATCCAGAAAATGGTCCGGTCCACTGCAGTCCTGTCGGGACTTAGGGATTTGGACAATGTACTGGGACAGCATGTGAGCATGTGAGCCGGAGCCGGAGGAGGATCCAGCAGATGAAGAGGCTCCCAGAAGTGCTGCATAGCTCAGGGATTTCCCAGCCACTTCCCAATTCTTACAAGAACAAAGGACGATCCATAGTAAAGCAGTGGTTGTAGTCCTTAAAAATTTCATCGTAATAATTATGTATTATGGAGCAGTTCTTTCCGATTTTTTTTGCGCTGGGCTCTATAACTGTCAGTATAGCTATTTTGAGTATAGTATACTGAGAGGAAGTGTCGTCGAGCAGGTGGTTTTGATTGGTCAGTTTTCTCCTTAAATTCTGACAGCGTAATCGGCCACATACGACTTCCAGCATCCAATATGAACTGCAAAAAAAGAAGAAAAAAAATGTCATTATCAGAATTTAATACTGTCAATAATTAATTATTTTATTTAAAAACTAAATTATTGTGGTTCATTAGTTAAATTAGTTTCTTTTTAAAATTTTGAACACGTACCGAGAAATTATACTTAGCGAAAATTGGAAATTAACAATAGATAACTATTTCCAGTCCGCGTTTTAGCGATAGAATAATTTATTACTGCTCCATTAATACTGAAGTAGTTAAGGCGTATAAGCTGAGACTGTGAGACAGAGGAGCAGCCGTTTGATCTGATAAAAAATTTTAATTTCGAATTCGAATTTAATTTTCCAGCTATTTCTTATACGCCTTGTGTTTTCTCACTTTTCTCTTATGCCTAATAATTGGAAATTGAAAATTGTGACTTTGATTTTGTGAGTGAGTTTATAGGAGACTAGGAGACTCTTGTTGTTGCCTTGTCGGTGTCTAATGTTGGTCTGAATTGAAATATTGGAATCTCATCTTAAGTCAAGTCAATAGAGAGAAAGAAATGATGAACAAATGAGTGAATGTGATGTTCTGTGATGTAATGTGATGAACTGATGAGATGGGCACATCGGTCGGTATCGGGGCTCATTTCTTCATCAAGATTCAAGACAAGTCAAGGGAGGGATTTTTATTCATTTTCTATTATCAATCCGTAGCCACCAGCACCAATATCAATACCAATAGTATAGGTCCCTACACAGCATATAGCAGTCAACAGAGCCACTTTGACTTTGACTTTACACGACAATACACAAAAGACAACCGACGACTAACAACGCTGACAGACAGACGATTTGCATACAACGCTATATGTATAAATATTTAAAGGGAGATAAGATAAAATGTTATACCAAAAACAATCTCATCAATCTACCTCCTTTATTCTACACACTATAAATACATGGCTATACACAGTACATGTTAAACTCACTAGTCAGATATAGGTGGAACCTAAACTACTTCAAAAAACATCCATGTTTTGCATAATAGTTATTAGAGGCTGGGTTTTGGTAGACTTTCAGTCGTCAAAATAAAATAAAATACACTACCATACCTTATAGACTACTTGAATTTAAATTGCTAATAATTTGTTCAGTATTGAACGCCTTATGGTGTGAATGTGACCCCTAATGGTAATTAATACATAAAGTATATTTTTTAAAATTAGAAAACTTGTTTCATTATTTGCTCTGTATTTTCTTTAATTAACATAATAACGTGCCACTGTTCCAATATATTAATAAGTAGCATTCGCAGTTTTCACGTATTGCAAAAGAAATTGGAAATAATGCTGGGTTTGAACATGTAATCATCGTATTGCATGTCGTATTAAATATAAACCCAGCTTAAAACTTAAGACGTAAATCGCTTAGTAATGTAAAAAATTTTTAAATGAAATACAATATGGCAATGGCTCCCTTCCGACTCCGACTAAACCATCATTTCATACAGAAATATTTAGTTTCATATTAATTGTAAAACTAGCTTTTTTTATACTTGGTCTTATGGGTTGCTACGCTTCTGGATAACATTGGCGCTTGAATAAAGATTCTAATTAATCTGTGGGAATACATCTAATTATAAACTGCCCCCCGTGACATTATTACTATAACGTGTAATATGTATAACGATGGGAATTTTACCATTTTCGTTGAAAGCTTTAAGCCGAAAAAAGCAACGCCGTGTGCTTTAGTCACCCCTAGGCGATCTGTGGAAAGCCACCCCTTATAGGAACTGTGGTAACACCTCTGTAATCCAATATCATCTGTAATAAGATACAAACGCTCTTTAAGAACCTGGAAATAATGAAGAAATAAGCACATTAATTTAAAATCACAGAAGCATTAAAAGTAGTCTTCGTCCTCAAAATTGTAGGCTATTTCCTACTGCAGTTTGTTTACAAATTAATTAGATTTAGATCAAGTGCTCCCAATAATCTGAAAAACATTTGTATACCGTCCGTAAAACGGGTTCCAGTATGGAACAATTTAAAATTTAAAATGTAAATCTTTGAGGGTAGATATAGAATTTTGCGGATATAATTTGGCTATACGTGTCTATACGTATCTATACGTAAGATTAGATAATTATTATAGATAGGTATTTTAAGCAGTAGCTTCATCATTTTGGCGTTGTGCAAACTTATAAGAGATACTAATGCTGAGACCATCAAGAAGCAGAAGCTGTAAATGCGACAGAATATATAGAAATAGAAGCCGACCCCAAACTCATAAACCATGAACGAGCAAATAAGAGGACTGTCGTATGTAGTTCGTACTTTAGTAGTCGGGCGACCGTGGTTCCAATATGAAAATGAGATAAGCCCTAAAAGAGCGGATAGCGAATAATGGCAGGAACGGTGAAACAACATCAAAAATATATATTTGTAATTTAAACATAAGGAATATACATACCTACTTAAAAAAGAGATGAACCTGTCTCCAACTGCAAGAGCAACTCTATGAGCTGCCTAAAGCCTTGGTCTTATGAACTGCCGCCGATGCCGATAATTGGTATTTGCCTTTCCTATGCGTTGGCGTTGGCACTATACTCCCCGAAAATGCCCGAGTCGGAGCAGCTGAGACAGAGAGTGCGGAGTGTGTGGTGTGGATCTAGATTTCAGAGTCGGCGAAAATAATATAAGAGAGGCTTTTCTATTGAAATCCGAACCACTCGAATAGATATATCCTTCCCCTCTGTATATATCCTCCTTCACTTTTTCTTGAGTCTTCAGTTTTTGGTTTTTGGCAATCCAATCGAATCGAATACTGAGTGTGAGTGAAACTGCAAGGAAAGGCAAAAAAAGTATAATAATATAATACCCATATACAATATACTGTAGTAAGTAACTTCTACAAAACGACTACAGATACAGAATACAGATACAGCTCCAATTATATTCACATTGCACTGCTTGCAATTGTCTAAACTTACTTCGTTCCTGTCTCCAACTTTTTTTTACTTCAACGTACACAATCCACACCAGTTATTTGTAGTGAGTTCTTCTATATAGTTCTAGTTTCTTCTGGTTCTATTTCTAATCTAACGGACCATTACGCTTTTCTTTTTGAACAACTACTACAACTGCGAGAAAAAAAGTAATACTATTATTGTAATTTACTAACTAATTTTAACGACTACACACCACGAGACAACGAGACAGATCCGAGTCCGGATCCGGATTGACGATTAGTTTAACACTATAGCATTTACACGGACGACCACGATATTACGAGTACGACAACCAGTGAAATAATTATTACGAATTACGAATACTATTAATACAAAGGACTATAAGCCAATAATCCTTAAAGTGAAGAGTGAGATTTATACACTTGACGAATATTTGTAGGAGTAAAAGTATTATTACATATTGTGTGAGTTCTGCACTTACTTCCATACATCTTCTTGGCCAGCAGGTCAACCAGGTCACCAAAGGACACAGGGTCAGGCCAGGTCAGACCACTTTCGTCCTCGTCACAAAAGTGGGATAGACAATGGCGACCAAATCATCCTCATCCTCCTCCTCAAAGTCCACGTCAAGTTCACCCATTGGAGAATTTAGTCGTGGCAAAACGATATTTATTCTTGCGGTTGTGATCGGATGTTTTGCAATTTTATGGCCCAAAATTTTCTATCCCATGCTCACGGCTTCACTTAACCCTGGAGAGGATTCTGAACGTAAGGAAAAAAAAAATATTCATATTATGCTTGGTTAAAATAAAATTATATAATATTTGCATTATTTCAAAATTAAATATTATGATTGAATGAATTATATCATATTTTTTAAAATACTTTTATCAATGTTCGAATTTAGTGCTAAAATACCTGTAGTACATAAGCATAATAATTATTTATACAACATTTTAAACATTAAAAATAAGGCAAGAAACTATAGCTTTAAAATACATAGGTAGATACATACAAATTTTAAAATGTTCTATGTATAATATGGAATCCATAGTAAATAATGCCTTTTCCCATTTTACATGAATCTGCCTGACGTGTAGCATACGCCTACCATAATTGCTGCCTACTTACACGCGATGACGATTAAAAGTTAAAAGACACGGACATGTGATCCATTAGAATCTTTTTTTAATACAAAAAAATACATGAATTCCTTTTAAAAAACATGAAAACTTAAGCTATACCTTAAGCTAACAACATAAGCTTTCCAGATTCAAGAAAAACACATGCATTATTAAAGCATTACTCCAAAGTGAAAAGGAAAGGTGTAAACACTACTTAAATAAACAAATGCCCCTTTTTTTACCAATTCAGTTCAGAATATCGGAACATTTTACAATTTCGTTAAAAGCTCAAACACAGATGTAATGCATATTCTCTAAAATAATTAAATAAACTATATCCATATATATGCTATAACTATAAAGTTAAAAGTTGTGTACGTTTAAAACTACAAAATAAAAAATAAAATGGAAGTGTAAATGGTAATGTTCTTCTGTATTTCTGTTCTATATGCTGAGCTGTAGAACATAACATGCAATTGGATTTGGCACATAACTTGCTAAAATTAGCAAATCGTGTGGCTCCAAGCAGTTTATTTTTGCAGTCTTCTACCCAAATAGTAATATACTCGAACAGTTATACGAATACCGTGCAAAATGCGGCTAGTCTTTAAATACATATAATTACATAGGACTGAATTCTTACATATTGTACATACCTGCTAAGTAGGTACATATACATGTGCCCACGTAGGTATATAAAAGTTCTGCAGTTAATTATAATGTCGAAACGGTCAGGATCAGATGACGACGACGACGACAGACGACAGGGTGATGCGATGGAACTACGATGACTTTTAAGACTCCGATTCAATTTCGCTCTTGATTCGATGCAGAATTCGATTCAATGACTTCATTACTTTTCATGTATTATTATCTATATTTATTTTCTATTTTCATCCCGGTTCAAACATCCTTTTCTCAACTTCATACTCCCTGCCAAAAATAAAATAAAATGAGCAAAATGAGTTAATCCTATTTTCCACAAATTTAAGTTTTAAATTTAATTTTTTAAGAAATTTTGAAATATTTTCGCAATGACTTATTTAAAAAAAACTGTATACAAATTTAGTGATTTTACCAGTTCTGAGTTGGATGAAAAAAAAGACTAATCAACAATTTGGAGGAGCACACACGCAAATCATGTATTTTGCAGGTTCTCAAAAATAAATGTGGATTGAAAAACCTATGAAAACATACCTATTCCTCCTACTTACATAATTAATTACTTGATTTTGGAAACCACCTAATGTCCAGAAAAAACTACGTTTTACCAACTTAAAATGCAACCATTAACTATATTATTATACTATATAAACGTTAGAATGTTGCAACGTCATAACGGAGCAGGATGGGAACGCCTACAAACTGATGAACGAGATGTGTGCGAATATTATTAAGCGAGAAGCAGCGTTAACCTCTGAAGAAGGACGGACGGCGACCGGATCCGTGTATAGTCAGAGTCAGCAGTCAACATCATCATCACCAGCCAGCGGAAATACGAATGCCAAAGGGAATGTGGGCCAGGGTCAAGAAAGTAAAAAGAAAACTTACACAGCACCAGTCAAGCCCAAGATCCGTGAGTCAACAGCAATTCTGTGTCGTAATGAAATTTTGAAGACATGTGGGCTCGACGTTTTGATTCTCATCAAAGAAAATCCTGTCATAACAAGACAATACAAAGAATCATTATCCGAGCTCCGCTCCTACAACACGTCCCAATGTTTAAAAAACAATTTTGGTGTCGACTTTCACACCGTTGGTTTACCTAGAAGATTTAAAGATGCTCCAACTTCCCCAAGTAAGCGATTATAGCATAGCGATTATAGGAAATTCAATCAAAACCCTGCTTCCTCATCGATCACCAGTCACTAGTCACGATCTTGATGCGTTTGCTGTTTTTACATTTGTCTTGATCAGTAGCGTTACCACAGTAGTTGGTTTAGTATAGTTGTCTGTGCAAGGAATACGTGATCCTGATTTCTGATGCAAATCCGCAATATCCTGTGTGCCCACATCTATGTCAAGTAGAATAAAAATAACAAAATACAAATGCTGATTACGTAATTCTAACAGAAATAACCGAGAGTAGAGAATGCCGTCATAACAGACTGTCACACACAGATGTAGAATGGAATGAAGCGGATTTTGGATTCAGCAACAAAAATAATATGCATCTGCCTTCAAAATAATCCCATAATCAAATTGCATACTAACAACTAATCAACAGAATTGTATTCACATGTGTATAACTTCCAAGTTCAACGTTGAATAGTTTCCATTTGAATGAGAATAATATGTCGCCGTACTAACTTTTCACCGCCGGGCACTGCTTTGCTGTACTCTATTGTTCAGTCAGTCAGTTCAGTAGTTCAGTAGTAGCACAACTTTAAAATTTGCTTTTGGTAGTCTCAAAATTTACAAATTTAAACTATATCGGATTTACATAGAAAACTAACTATTTTACTTTCGTTATTTTAACTCACAAAACAATGTGTGCTCTAACTGTGTAAACACTTTGACGATTGTGTGGGAGTTCGGTAAAACGGAAAGCATAGCCTTTTTTGTTGTTTGGGGAGTTTGACTAACTGAGAGTTTAAATTTAAAAATACCATGTAATAACATAATTTCAAAGAAATAACAGTAAAGGTGTATAAAAGGTATAAAGTGTGATTAAATGTTAGAATTAACTGTACACAGAGTGTGGAATGGGGTTCTAAATTTTCAGTGTACCAATTGTATTACTAGTTGAGAAAAAATATAATAGTTCTAGCTCGTGTGTGCTGCCAGTTCAGTCATCATTTATTAGTAAAGCGACTGAAGTTTGAAATGTAATCTAAGATTTAATTGCTCAAGAGATTAATCGTTTGTGAAGGTTTCTAACTATGACTAACTGGACTAAAGCCGATTAAATTGATTACCTAATAATTATTATTCATAATGGTGAATGGATGCTTGATTTTCCAGGCCATATGCGACCCGAACGACCGATTCATTTTCGACCAGAACACCAACATCCTGCGCTACGTGAGAAGGGCAGTGCAATTCCACATACGATCCCTCAACGAACACTTGAAAAGGAAGCGCGGGTAATTCAAACATTGCTTCATCCGACAATCTGATTTTCTTGTTTTCTTCCTCCGTAAAAAGTCAAAGTGAAAGTTTAACTCAAAGTAACTACTTAATTTATTATATTATTGTTACATAAATATTAACTCATTATTATTAAAATTATTTGCAGCCCGGTCCTTTCCCAGGAGTTCGACCACCAGTTGGAGGAGCAGGATATCAAGCACCCCCACCTAAAGGAGGTGGAACCATGGGCATTATTATGCCGTTGTATACCATTGCCATTGTTGTCTTCTTCGTTTATACAATTATGAAGGTAACTACCTACTTAACTTTATTTAACTAAATATTTATGTACGTATAGCTAACATCCGGTGATTTTTAGAAGAACTTCAGTTTATTAGGGTTTATACGGAGCGTGTACCTATGTATTTTATACTCCATCTTTTAGGCATATAACCTGCATTCAATTATAATAGCAGCTCAATGTTGAATTAATTACAGTGTTACGTTACAGAGCGTCGTTGTTCTTTTTTTCTGTACCTATAGATATTATTTCGCAAACCAGAGGAAGTGAAACCAATAGTGTCGGTTTCGACACAGCCAGTTATGAAAGAATTCGGCATGGATCCCGAACACCGTAAATTCGTACATTCTGAAGAGTATGAACCCGGTGCTGAAAAATCCATCAGAGATGACTACAACCGAGTAGATCGAGAATCTGGAATCAGAAGGCGTTCTAGCAGTAGCAGTGCCAAGAAATTCCAGGATCAACGGAGTAGATTGGGTAACATTAAATCTTCCTTTTTAAAAATAATATTCTCATTTTATCATTTTAATTATTACTATTACTATACCTATTTTATATGCAATTAAGTTAAATACTATAACTGTGCGTCAATTACCTATATACTTATTAAATCACACCAATTCCAAAATCCAATCCGGTCCACACGCTCATCATCAACCACACTGCTATATTTAATTAAAACTCAAGAAAATTCCGAAGAACCAGCAGCAGTGCAAGTGCAAGCTGATTTAGAAGCAACGGCACCTACTGTCTCAGAAATTCACGTCGAAACTGAAAACCAAATTGTGGCAAGTAAAGAAAACGTATCTGTAACACCTCCACCGTCTCCAGAACAAGGAAATGGAAAAGGAAAAGACGATATGGAACTATTCGCGAACCTCACTCCCGTTCTCAACCAGTCACCATTAGCTGTTGAGGAAAAATTCCCACAAGTTTCAAAGCTGGAAAAAATTGTAGCGCCGGAAAAAGCAGCGGCACCAGTACCAGCTTCAGGAGATGAATCACAAACGGGAGAAAAATCAGTGGAGCTTTTCAGTGACTTAAAACCAATTCAAAAACTATCCCCAATACTAGCTGTGGAAGAAAAATACCCAGAGAGTCTCAAACTAGAGCAACTGCTACCACCACCTGGGCCCACGGTGGACCTTTTCAACACACTCAAACCCACACAGACCACGCCAGCTCTATCGGTGGAAGAAAAATACTCGGAAGAAATCAAATTAGCGCAAATACCCGTATTTGAAAAACAGCAGCAACAACAACAACAGGAACAAGTAGTAACTCAAAGTAGTGTTTCTCCAGACGATTCAGAAAACATTGAAAATCAAAAGTCATCAGCACCAGAAGCCGAACCTGAATCCGGACCACCAGACGTTGAATTATTCAACCAGCTCAAGCCTGTGGAGGTGACTAAATCTCTTGCAGTCGAGGAAAAATTCCCAGAAACACTAGCTCTTGGAAAAATTCTTGTGACTGAAAAGGAAATTGAAGTCAAAGCTCCAGAACCTACTAAAGATGGAGCAAATCAGGAAAAGCTAGTAGCAGCACCAGTACCCAATGACAATGAAGTAGAATTATCAAGCCAACTCAAGTCTGCAGAAGTAATTCCTGCTCTTGAGACTGAAGAAAAACCCCCGGAAACATTAGCTCTTGAAAAAACTGTTGTGACTGAAAAGGAAACTGAAAACAAAACCCCTGAACGTACTGAAGAAGTAGAAAATCAAGGAAATCAAGAAAATCTAGTCGTATCCCCGATACCAGCACCCAGTGACAATGAAGTAGAATTATCTGACCAACTAAAGCCTGCAGAGGTACCTCCCACTCCCGAGATTCAAGAAAAATCCACAAAAACTTTAGCTCTTGAAACAGTGCTTGTGACTGAAAACAAAATGGAAGACAAAACTCCAGAACTTACTAAAGATGGAGAAAATCAGGAAAATCTAGTAGAATCCCCAGCACCAGCACCAGTACCCAGTGATAATGAAGTGCCATTACTTAACCAACTAAAGCCTGCAGAGGCAACTCCTACTACCAAAACTCAAGACAAATCCCCGGAAACATTAGCTCTTGGAACAGTTGTTGTGGCTGAAAAGGAAATTGAAGCCAAAACTCCAGAACCTACTAAAGACGGAGAAAATCAGGAAAATTTAGTAGCATCCCCAGTACTAGCACCCACTGATAATGAAGTAGAACTACCTAGTCAACTAAAGCCTGCAGAGGTAGCTCCCACTCCTGAAATTCAAGAAAAATCCCCGGAAACATCAGTTCATGGAATAATCCTGGTGACGGAAAAGCAACTAAAAGAAGACCAAAAAACGAAATCAGACCAAGAACCCGTTGAGCAGCAGATCAGTGCTCTCGAGACAGCAAGTGATTTGACGTTGACAATAACGACGGAAACAATAACAACGGCTCATTTATCCGGAGCCTCACCTCAACCCCTGGGAGAAATCCCTGTCAAAACTCAAAAGGAGACAAAGAAAGTTTCATTTTCAGAGCCAGTCCCGACACCAGCGGAACCGGAACCTTCTATTGACATCACTTTTGAAGCGGATGCAGATCTAGACAAAAATGTTTTGGAACCGGAATTATTGGGATTGGAAAATGTGAATGATTCTGGTCAGATTATTTTCACTCATTTTTTACATGCAAATATTAAACTAACCTCAGTTTCTTTTGTTTTTTTCTTTTTTTGTGTCAAATGTCATGTCTGTCGATACTGTCGATATCCAAACCAAATATGGGTCACGTCTGCACGCTTACTGACAACCAAACTGACATCTCAACTGACTACTAAAACCAAAAAAAATATGGATTTGTCTTCTGTCTGCTGCACAATTCAATTCACTGCTCATTCGCAATCAATCAATCAACCAAACTGACAACCAAATAATGATTTAAAATCGTGTAACAAAAATTCATGTGTCCTTGTCGAAATAATTTAATAATGTTTTGCAAAATAATAACAACAACAACAAAAAAAATCATTCAACTATGCAAGGAATGCGTGATCGAGATGCGAGTAAGTGTGTGATCATAACTTTTAATCTTTTAGCTTATTTAAATCAACTTACGAATAATTATTTAAAATCATTTAATTAATTACATTTTATTTGTTACACACTATACTCCGTTGATCACATTTACAGATATATTCCTTTGAAAATTTCCAAAGTTGATAATATTTTCATCATATTTTCTTTATACTTTCAACTCTCAATTCAAATTTTCAGTCACCACTCAGCAGGCTATTATTTCTTTTTTTGATTCTTCTATTTATTTTTAAGATTATTAACAAAACTCTTTGAAAATTTAACAATATATTAACTTTTTTCATTAATGAATGCCTGTCATTTTCATTTACCTAATATAATGTTGACTATTGACTAATTATGGCTTCAAATCGCACGCCTTTTCACTTAAATATATTACTTACACAATTCAATCTTACACACGTCCTGTACTGTCCTGTCCTATCAGTATTAGTATATTCACTAACAAAAAACGAAACATAAAATATTTTTTTATAAAAATAATGATTATAGTCAAGTATATACTTATCGTTAGGATGAGAATGCTATATATATGATATTGATATATCTAACTTAAAAAAAACTCTGAACTGAAAACGCACTAAATAGGAGACGTAGAGATTGATTTGTTACGAAAGCGTTTGGAAGAAACGGAAGCCGCAATGGAGAGACTTGTCGCACAAATGGGAAGCGTGTCCGAGCGTCTTTCCCCAAGTCCTCTTCCACCTCCATCGCCAGTTAATTTGGCCCCAGTCCTCCTCCAAAATTCGAAAATTCAAAATCAAAAATTCGAAAAGGTATCTTCTTCTCAAATTCCACACTAATCTCAAAATCAAAATCCTTTTGCTCACATTGTATTTTGTAAATCAATTTTATTACTATTTAGATATTATAGTGTTTTTATTTTTACAAATTTGGGCACAATGCATTTCTTTATCTGTATATCTCTGTATTTCTCTGTTCTTTTAATAACTCTGCTGCTGTCTATTTCTCTTTTGTATCCTATAGTTAGAGCATATATAGGTATAGCTATAACAGCCCGTTTTTTCTCTATTCTTTTATTTTACCTCAATCTTTTTTGTTATCTATTTTTATTTTACTTTTGAAATGTAATGTGTCAAAGTCAATGTGCGCTTTCCATCCAGCTCAACCGCCCTTTTCCTAAGTACTTAAATAATATGAGTTTTATTACGTAATTTTCTAAGTAATTTTTTAATTAATTTGCCATTTATTATTGTCGTTGCTTTCCCCGCACTTTCCTTTATTAATAAGAGTAATCTTGTAAAATAACGTCTCTTCTTTTTTCAATTTTTTTTCAACTTACTCAACTTACTGTGTATAAAGTTCAATAACCACCAGATATATTGTAAAGACACGCAGTTATAACACTATAAAAATTACACAATGACAATGAAGCATCTTACAATTTCCCCCACAGTGACCCAAAAATAAAATTTTAAAATGATATCGCTATTTACGAGTACTCACACCTTCTAACAACATAATATTTCGGAATGAAAATATTCAAATTAGAATGTGGAAAAAGCCAAAATGTAATAAGTTCTAACGCTATAATTTAATTGATATATAATATTATTACATTATTTGTACTGCCTTTTGGCTGATATGGACATATGGTTCTAATTACTGTATATATAACTAATTACTTACTGTATGACCAACTCTTCCGATAGCCTCGTTGTAATAAGTGTTACCTATTAACTCTGTAGAATATAATTATTGTATTAAAATTAAACAGACTTTTTTTTTCTATAGTATTTATAAATTTACTACGAAGGAGGGGGAGGGATGGACTAGGGCCAAATTACACTGTTCCACATGTTTCGAGTTTCGAACCCAAATGCCTATATGTAATTAAATCAGTTCAAACTTCCAAGACTATTTATTAATTGATGTTTGTATTTTATCAATAGAATTTTTTTGTGCAAGGCTAGTTTTTTCGATGTATTACTATTAATAACTAACTAATATAGAAAAACTAATATATTTATTTATATTATGTTCATAATCGTTAATATACCTTCGTTAAGACATATCGTATTATGAAGAACCAAAATGGCCCATATCCATTTCTAGCCAAAAACAATACTATACTATCTACAAAAAATAATGAAATATATTTTCAAAAGCATGCAAATAAAACATTTTACAGCTTTAAAAAAATGCAAATAGAACATTTTGCACCTTTCAAAAACTCGTAATTTACATTTTACGCATGTTTCTCATATTGCATTGTTTTTATAATATAGCTCATTTTGATTCTAGCTTAAATTAGATATGGGTCATTTTGGTTCTTCACAGACGATATATCATTATAATAGTTATAATATACAGACTGTGATTTTAACTTTAACTAATTAATTTGCCCTCGGTCTGAATACTGAATAATGGGATGGGACATTATATTCCTTTTACATACTAAACAAATTGACCATTATTAATCCAGTATTTTTGAAGTTTGAACCATTACTAAAACTAACTACTTGTAACTCATTGTAGTTGTGACCGCATTAAAAGGAATAATAGCCGCAATGGACTCACAATCAGAACCAAAATCAAAAGAAACGGGATCAAAAGATACGGTTAAACGAGACCCAGAGACAAATAAGAATACTGATAATAATACAGAAACGACACAAATTACTCACACAACAAATATTATAAATAATTCTAAGACTGATCTTCTCACTGACCCTCATTTTGACCTTCACCTTCTTCACCTTCCTACCAAATCTACAGCGTCTGATGAGGCAGCAGGAGCGGGTGAAGTGCCAGTGGACACTCCAGTGGTGGAGCCATCGGCAGCAGCAGAAATACAACAGGAATCAGTAGTCGCACCAGCAGCGGTTTCAGTCTCGGAAACCGAACCGGTATCGGTATCGGCAGCAGTACCGGAAACTGAGCTGGTATCGAAAACTGTACAGGAAACCGAGGCGGCATCGGCAACGGTACCGGAAACTGAGACGGTATCCACACCAGTACAGGAAGCCGAACCGGTAGTAGAAGCAGTACCGGAAACCAAGCCGGTACCGGCAAAAGTACTGAGAACCGAGTCGGTGTTCGAAACAGTCAAGGAATCTCCAACAGTCCCAGCAGTGGAAGAACCAACTGAAAATCAAAATGTTGAGGCTGAAATCCCCAAAATTTCTGAGAGTTCTCTCGGGGTCACTGAGGTCAGCCTTGTCTCCCTTCCCTTACATATTCCATTTACACTAATTTTGTATGATCAGGGTTTTCGATTTTCGATTTATGTAACATCTATGCTTCCAATAATTTTACTTCAATTCTAAACAACAACAACAACCCCCTCATTGTCAGTTGTACACTGTTGTAACCAAACATTATGTACATAACTTTATTTTGACTCTTTTGACTGTAACAAAGAAGCTTTCTATGATTTCTTCGATTTCAGAAGCTGCATTTTAATTTTTAGTTTTTAGATTTTTCATCTCCAATTTCTGCTTATTAGTCTAGTTGCTTCCAAATTTATAAAACTTGACCCAAGTCTGTGTAGTACAGTGTCACTTGTCCAAATTTCGGCCAGATTTATAGAGTTGTAGAATTCTCTGAAAATTAGCCAGACTACTTTCTACTGGGTACCTAAACATGACGGTGTGAATACCCACACATAATTTTACATAGTAACTTACTTTTTTTTTGTCAAAGATTTCAACTTGTAATAATTATTGTGAATGATTATATTTCATTTGAAAATGTCTAGTCTCGTCCAAAATCTGTGCCGTCTGTCGTGTAAAACATCCTCGCTTGCAACATTTAGTTTATTTTACGTCAATGGAATTTATTATTTTTCTTTGAAATCGTAGAGAAAGTAAATTATGTTGAAGGCATTAATTATTAATAGTTTAAAAAAAAATAACGCAGGAAAAACGCGCAGGAGTGGAAAGTCTTCCCTCAGCTGCTGGTACAACTCCAGCAGTTTCTGTGACTGAGACGGAATCAGCTCAAGTCCCAGCTCAAGATGCTGCTAGTTTGCCGGTTTCGGAGCCGGTAGTAGCCGCAACATCAGTTTCCACCGTAGAATCTTCAGCCCCTTCTGCCGCTCCCGCCTCGGAGGAGGGAAAATTGGAGCCGGAAGTGAAGGTGTCACTGGAGAAAAGATCGTCATTAAAAGTGAAAATCATTGAAGTCCCCACGGAGATCCAAATCGTGTCGGATTTCGAAACAGAAGAGGAGGAGCTTGGAGATGCGACTGAGGAGGAGGAAGAAGAGGAAGAAATGCCAATCAGGCCACCGACCCCGCCTAGATCAAAAGTAAGGAAATTCCTAATATAGTTGGTTTTGGTTAAAATAAAATCCTTCTAGTCCTTCACTCATTATTACAATTATTTATGATCTATTTTTATTTTTTGATTTTATTCTGACACACATACATAAATGTTGCAAGGCCAAATAAATATTCAATTATTTAATTTCTCAAAAAAAACTACACTGTACAAAAATAAAGCAGAGGCAGTCTACAGATTCGGCACTGGCCCATAGTATCGCGCTCTCCAACTATGCGGATTCGCTCTCGAATAAAATCGTGAAGGGGGGTGAAGAGGTGGCCGCGATTATTTTAGCAGAATTTGAAAATGATCCGGACATTCAAGCGGCTAGAAGTCAGAACCAGGCTTCGGCTCCAGCACCATCCTCCGTACAGAGGTCCGTTGGTGTTGTGAACCTGGAGGGATCAATCGAAATGGAAAACGGCCACCCTATTCGAAGTCCCACCCCCCCTAATGTTCGCCCCACGTCCATGTCACCCATCCCAGGGACCGGCGGCTCCGGCTCAATCTCAACAAACTACGACGACATCATTGAGAAGGCAATTCCGATCCCGTCCATTTATCTCAAGGGGCAACTGCCGCCTCAAGCGAGTCAAGTCGTCGTGTCGGGACTCACTGACGTCCTCACGGATCGTAAGGGGGCCTCAGTGGTGTCTGCGGCTGCGCTGAAAAAAGACAAGCCTCCTACACCTGTGCGCATTCAGTCTGATGAGGAGGAGGAGGAAGAAGAGGAGGAGGATGACGAGGAGGAGGAGCTGGATCTGGACGACAGTGTGTCAGCTCCAGTGGTCCTCAGTGGAAAGGTCACTTTGTCAGTGATTGCGGGTGGACCCATGGACGACCAACCCACAGATGCCACCTCACTATCAGTGGATGATTACGCTAAAGCTAGCTCTGCGCATGCTCCCCCAACTCCAGCAGCAAGAGCAGCCTCATCGCCCTCTGCCCAACAGTCACAACAAGCTAAATCATCCATAGCAGGTGCGATCCCTCGTCCTGCTGAAGAAGACCCAGAGGTTTCCAAAAATCTGATCTGACTTCCGTGTGAAACTAACTAAGTGTAGAACTAACTAAAGTACAAAATCCCAACGGCGGAATTATTTGTATTTTGTTTTGCGCTCTCTAACACTAAATAATGATTAATTAACGAAATATTCGGCGCGGACAAGTATTTTATAGTTTGGTTTGAACTTTGAACATAAGATTTTTAACCTGTTTTCTCATAATTATTTTGTTTTATAAGCTCCATCTTTTATGTTTTGTTTAAAATGTGCTCCATATTACTTTAATTTTCAGGCTAAACAATTTTTACATGAAAGAAGATTATCACAAAAAAACAGTGAAGCAGCAGCTGGCTCAGCTCTGCTAATAGGTTATTAATCTTATCTTTTACATTCAAGTATTTAAAACACATCCCAAATACAAATTTTTTTAAAATGTCTTTAAATTGCCTAATTTATTCTTGAGTCATTTTATTACACATAATAAAATATGACGAAAAATCTTGATGATACAATGTATTTTTATTTTTATTACAGAAAAAGAAGACGAAGAAGTAACAAATTATATCACAGCAGCGGACAAATTAGCTGCAAATCCAGGAGACGATGCAGCAGATCTTTTAGCGGAAGAAACAGCTGAAGACATCTCAGCACTGGATGGACTTGAAGACGGGAGACACGACGACGCTCTGGAAAGTGATGAGGAGGAAGAATTGTCTGGTGATGAGGAGGAAGAGGAGGAGGAAGAAGAGGAGGAGGAAGAGGAGGAGGTGGAAGAAGAAGAAGAGGAGGAGGAATCAGAGGAGGAGGAGGCTCCAAAAGAGTCCAAAGTGCCAAATCCAAGTCCATCAGTTTGATATTAAAATTTTGGGAGGATTTAAAAAAATTTAAATTGTGACTATATTATGCTTATATTATTACACAAAAAATAATTTTAACGTTTATTGCTTAACTACTGATATACTGTAGATTGGGAAAGTAATGAAGAAAACTGTCATTTGTTAAATTTGTTGACATCGAACACTTTTAATTATTGTTATAATAATAATGTTAACTGTCAATATGCTCCTGTTAGTTGTTCTCTTATCGTTAAAGTTTAGAACATCATTTTAACTAAATATTACACATATTTAATTAAATGAAAACAATTTACTACACACATCACATTGCTGTTCACTATTAATTATTGTCACTGGTACTAATCGTATTATTATATAAAGCACTTTCCCTCCCCTTGCCTATATAAAAGCACCAAGAAATTGTAATACAAATTAACTCCGTATGGTGTATAAGTAGGTACTTGTGTATAATAAGCCAAAAACAAATACAAATCTTTAACCTTTAAGAATTAAATCCATGAACAGTATTTGAATTGTAAATATTATGATTCACATTATGTAAAGTTTAAATTTAAAAAACGGAATGTTAATCAACTAATACTGATATTGGTATATAGGACTACCAGAAACCAAGTAAATTAAATGCGTGCCAATAATAATTATTGTGTGTACATTGTACAAGTGTAGAGAATAATAATTAGTAAGACCTAATATGTAATTAATGTGCTGTATTTAAAATGTAAATTAATAACTAACATATTACACATATAACACCAATACTTTAAACGTCGAACTATAAATAATTCTATAATATGGAACTGACTCAAAACATATAGATAGATATAGGTACATATGATATTTAATTGTAATTTATAGGTAATTAATTACGTAAATAAGATTAAATCTTGTGAATTGTAGAATAACTAAAGAAAATATTATAGTGATAACAAAAAACAAGAACACAAAGACCTACAGCGAAACCCAAATCAACCTATACGATATTAATATTTAAAGTTAATAATAATGGTTAATTAAGCTACATAATATAATTAATTACCTGTAGTTGTTCGTTCATGTGAATTATTAGAAATACAATTAAAATAATTGACTACGTTGAAAAAAAAGTTGAAGTTGAATATTCAATAAAAACAGAATTTTTAAAATTAAACAATCTATTCAATCTTATCGTTGGTAGCTAATTTTGAATTATTAAGTCAAATGCATGCTTACTGTTAGATAATAGTAATTATCGTCCTTAATACCGTATACTAATAGGTCTAATTTCATTGCAATTTATGGCAAATTGAAAAATCATTAATCACTCACCTTCCGTGATCCTATATATATCTGCTTCGTTTAATTACGCGATACAGTCCACTCGCTACATAGCGTACTTCAGTGGACCAGCCAAATAAGTACGCTATGAGGAGAGTACACTATGTAGAAAGTACAGGTTTAAAACAAAATCAGTATTTTACATGAAAACTATAAAAATGCTACTGTTTAAAGTAATTATTGGTTCTAAACAAATCAATCAAAGAACATTTTTAGTAATTTCGATTATATAAGTTTGCAAAATCAGTTAGATGAAGAAGAAAAAAATAGTAACTTTTTGAAATAGGCGCTGAAAAATTTAATTTCTGAAAGTACACTATGAAGCGACGAAATTTACACTTAAATGTTACTTTGGGCCTCTGAAATTAGTACGTTATGAGGAAGTTTCCACTATGTGGAGGTACACTATATAGAGGTATTATTGCATTAAAAGCATAGGGATTTAGCCAGGAATGCGTGTAAAGTACGCTATGTGGAGGTATCCGCTATGAGGATGTACGCTATGTAGCGAGTGGACTGTATCTACATGGCAGTTCAATATTCCCAGCCAGCCAGCCACGCGTGCGATTCTTTTGATATGCTTTAGACTTTATAAATATTTATCAAACCGACCCTGGCACGTGGAAATACTGTGAGCCATCATTTATTGTATAAAACAGTAACAATTCTATTTAATTAGCATAGTTAGATATCGTCAGTGAAGAACCAAAATGACCCATATCCATTTCTAGCCAAAAACAATATCCACTATCTACAAAAATAATGAAACATATTTACAAATGCATGCAAATGAAACATTTTGCACTTTTCTAAAACATGCAAACAAAACAATTTGCACTTTTCAAAAACATGCAAATAAAACAATTTGCACTTTTCAAAAACTTGCAAATGAAACAATTTACAATTTTCAAAAACATGCAAATATTACAATTTGCACTTTTCAAAAACATGCAAATAATACAATTTGCGCTTGTCAAAAACTTAAATTAACAAAATTTTGCGTAAAATACGCATCTTCATTATTTCGTGTTTTTTATATGACATTTTGATAGTAGCTTAAATTGGATATGGGTCATTTTGGTTCTTCACAGACGATATAAATTTAAAACTTACAGTTAGGTGTACCTCACGTCAAACTGTCAAAATTACACAATTTTAAAACGACTCCCTTCAAGCAAGCATTCGTACGTGTTTCGAGCATTTGTACTTAAGTCAGTTCCATTTAATTTCCTATTTTCCCTGTAATAATTTAACCGTCGTTTGAACCTCAAGCCCACGAATTATATCCATTATTAGATGTCCTAAATATCCTTTTATAACTAGGTAAATGATCAAAAGTCCTGATAAATTGTCTTAGGTAGCTGAGAGGGCCTGATTAATGACCAAATAATTGATTGAACTGAGCGCAGTTGCTGTGATAGCTATCTAAGTAATTATTATATTATATATGACAGGCCAAATTATTTATGAAATCCTCTCGATAATTGTGGCTGGAAAAAAGAAAGAATTAATTAAGTTTTATTTTTAGTTTTACTTGCCACTTGGGTCCTACGAGTTTCGGTATTGTAAAGCTTGAGACAGCTAATAAAACAGAACCACTTCCTTTTACAAGTATTAATACCTGCAAAAATATTTTGATAGAAGTTTGAACTAGATTATTCTATATGTTTATTTTTTGAAAAATGACTTTGGTCACGGCAGTCATACAGACGTACCTTCGGAAAGCGATCAGTCGTGGGGCAATCTTTTCCATCCATCCATTTGAATGGAATCGAGAGCACCAATGTCCAGAACTCACAAAATCGGGGGAAAAGCGATCTGTTTGGCACATTAATGTGGTCATTACTTTTGCGTACTGGTTCTTCGTGCTCTGTCGCTGCATTCAAACGAATCTGGACGAAAGCAAAGCGGACTGGGAAAAGGTCTACATGCAATTTGTTCTCGTCTACTACTCCTTCCCTCCACTCTTCCAGATTATCCTGCTCACTCGGCGAGAAGAAATCCCAGCTGTTATTCGGCAAAGCTACGAGTTCTTTGCGTGGTTTCAAGGTAAAAAACGAAATTATCTCACAAAACCGGTCATTTTGTAGAAATAAAGCGATTATTTTACAGCACAACTTTTACTAATGACTGTAATGTGCAATTTATAGAGACATTCGGCATCGGCAATGGAAATTTGGCAGTTCCAAAGTTGATGAAGCAATGTGAATTATTCCTTAAATTTGTGTACATTGGATTCAATGCAAATACTGTGTTCGTCATTCTGTCTGCTTTTATTTTGCCGAAATCCCCAGAGTTCGTTTCTTCAATGTTGCCCTTTGACGAATACGGGACTAATAATATTCTGTACCGGCTCATGAATGCCACGTTCCAAACATACTACATGTTCATATATGTGGACAATGCATACGTCTTCATATTCTTCATATTTATTTTCGAATATTCTATGTTCTACATTCTAGACGAGCTGAGGTAATATTTTTTTCCATTTTCAACCAACTGTATCAATAATTTAATAGTAATTTTTTAGTATAGATCTTTTTTTTCGTTCAGAAATGAAGGGAGCAAGTTAACACTAGAAAAACTGCGCACACTCAAAACTGTACTGAAGGTCCATCGCAGAATCCAAATTCTTCTCACATCCGTCCATCACATTAGCGGTCGGCTTATAAAAGGGGCCAAATTACTGTTAACTCTCTTTGCCGTCTTTTGCCTCTACGGGGCTGCCCGTGTTGGGGGAATCCTTGGGACTACAATGGCCGTCATTGGTTTTAATTGCACTATTTTCCTTGGTTGCCTCATCGACCGCTTGGCTGAGTTTCACTACCGATCCACCAAAGTTTTGGAGTGCTGCAGAGGAAAGAAGGAGATGCTCCTAAGAAATGGATTTTTAGCTAAACGTGTCAGGGCTGAGTGTGTTTTAAAATTTAAGATGGGATCTTTGTACTATTGTGACAAACCACTCGTTTTCACAATGTTTAAAATTATTTTTGATCTGTCCGTTAATTTTTTGCTTATGAAATCATAAATAGATTGTAATTATTATTAAAAATTGTAAGTAAGCTGTACTTACGTGGGACTACAAGAATATATGTTAGTATGCATAAGTATACAACTATAACACAAATCAACGTATTATCACTGAATGTTAATCCACCAAAACGTATGGCGTCATTTGGGAATAATCCCTTCATGTTACTAAATATTGACCCACATTCAAGTAAAACTTAATTTTGTCTAACAGTGTCTTGTTTTCACTCAATATCATTTCATCCTTTTAGTGTAACGTCATTTGTGAACACCTCTTACCCACCTTTTCATCTTACGTATCTTTTAGATCGAGAAATTTAAATTCGTTGATATGCACTGATATGCATACTGTCAATTGTGTACTATTGTTTGTTTAAATTTTTGTTCTGGAATAAAAATCTAGAGGTTGGCTCATTTTATAGGTAATTGTGGAAAAGCTGTTAGTCCGACCATAACCAACAAGCAGTAGTGAGTGTACAGATATTTGAATTTTTTCCGTTGCTCGTGTAATGGAAAGTGTGCTACCCTTTGGGAATTGTGAATTTATCAATTACCCTCCAACCCTCCCCACCCCCTTTCCCGCTTGTCTAATATAACCTGTGGATGTCCTAAGCATTGCAATATAACTACGGATGGGGTCAATTTTATTTTAATTTGCGTCAATGCACCAATTAAAAAATAATTCAACATGATTATAGTGCTAGAGTGTTTACACTTCATGATTATAGTGCAGCTATAGGTTTCAATCTAATTACGCCATATGCCAATTAAATATTCACAGCCACGGGCAAATTCTCTCGATGTTTTTACATTTAAATGATTATCAAACCGATTCAAGGCTGGTATGCTGCCACCCTGGGACGGGAATGTAGAAATAATAGCCAATGAGCCTTCACTATATAAAAGCACCTATATATAGCTTATTAGAAATCAATTTGAAACTTACAATTAGTCGTATAATATACGCTTAAATGTCAAACTAATTATTTTTAAATGGCTTCCCCATTTGTGGTACTTAAAACTGAAGTGAGCAGTTTCTGCACAATACAGATACGACTATTTCTGACTGTTTGGAGACGAATATACGAAGGACTAATATTATTTAATATACAACATACCATTTTATGTAATAAGTAATAATTGCCGCACTGTTCAGATAAGTGTAAATTCATAAATTTAAGGAGCAACTTTCAATGTCGTTTGAACATTCCCGAAGGAAGCATCGAAATCAAATTTATTTTTGAAAAGTTATTCTCGCTGAATAGGGTTTTCTATATTAGTATTTGTACCGGCTATAGGATTCGTCCCAAAAGGCCGCGTATGTACTACGACTACTATTAGTATTTGCGTCTTGTGTGTAAGCTTCTCCGTTCAACCAGTAATTTGAGTAGTATTTCAATATACATCTAAAACTAATTTTTCTTAATTTTTCTACTGCCCTATTACTTCGTAATAATAAATACGAAAGTATTTATTATAATGTATTAATTCATTGACGGTCAATAGTGTCGTGAACAGTCTACGTCTATGAAATAACATGATACACGCAAAAAAATAATTTGAAAAAATTATAGATTAAATAATCTTAATAATATTCTGACTGCAAAAATGTACAACGCCAACGCTTATTCTTAGTATTTTAGTTTTACTTGGAATTCGGGTGTCCTACGATACGAGTTCCAGTTCGGTGTTGTAAAGCTTGAGACAGCTACTGAAACAACCATTTCCGTTCACCAGTATTCATAAACCGGCCTACAAATATTTTGAAAGAAGTTTGAATTAGATTATTTTATAGCTATTTTTTAAATAGACAATTACTCACAAAGCAAAGGAAAATGACTTTGATCACACCACTCATGCAAACCTACATTCGGAAAGCGGTCAGTCGTGGGGCAATCTTTTCAATCCATCCATTTGAATGGAATAGAGAGCACCAATGCCCAGAACTCACAAAATCGGGGAAAAAGCGATCTGTTTGGCACATTAATGTGGCCATTACTTTTGCGTACTGGTTCTTCGTGCTCTGTCGCTGCATTCAAACGAATCTGGACGAAAGCAAAGCGGACTGGGAAAAGGTCTACATGCAATTTGTTCTCGTCTACTACTCCTTCCCTCCAATCTTTCAGCTCAACATACTGATTCGACAAAGAGAAATCCCAGCCGTTTTTAGGCAAAACAATGAGTTCTTTGCATTCTTTGAAGGTATTTATTTTCGTTTATTATAATTAATGCAATAATACTAATAGCAGTTATGTTTTGGCGCGTGTAAGATTCAACAAAACAGAATAAAATGAATGTCTCCTAAACAGAAATTAACTAATTTTAACTCACTTTTTTTATTGCAGAGACGTTCGGGATCCGCGATGGATGTGTGGCAGTTCCAAAGTTGATGAAGCAATGTGAATTATTCCTTAAATTTGTGTACATTGGATTCAATGCAAATACTGTGTTCGTCATTCTGTCTGCTTTTATTTTGCCGAAATCCCCAGAGTTCGTTTCTTCAATGTTGCCCTTTGACGAATATGGGACTAATAATATTCTGTACCGACTCATGAATGCCACGTTCCAAACATACTACATGTTCATATATGTGGACAATGCATACGTCTTCATATTCTTCATATTTATTTTCGAATATTCTATGTTCTACATTCTAGACGAGCTGAGGTAATATTTTTTTCCATTTTCAACCAACTGTATCAATAATTTAATGTTATTTTTAGTACAGATCTTTTTTTTATTCAGAAATGAAGGGAGCAAGTTAACACAAGCAAAACTGCGCACGCTCAAAACTGTACTGAAGGTCCATCGAAGTATCCAAATTCTCCTCACATCCGTGTTTGACATTGCCGGTCGTCTTATAAAAGGGGCCAAATTACTGTTAACACTCTTTGCCGTCTTTTGTCTCTATGGGGCTGTCCGTGTTGGGGGAATCCTTGGGACTACAATGGCTGTCATTGGTTTTAATTGCACTATTTTCCTTGGTTTCTTCATCGACCGCTTGGCTGAGTTTCACTACCGATCCACTAAAGTTTTGGAGTGCTGCAGAGGAAAGAAAGAGATGCTCCTCCTAAGAAACGGATTTTTAGCAAAACGTGTCAAGGCTGAGTGTGTTTTAAAATTTAAGATGGGATCTTTGTACTATTGCGACAAACCACTAGTTTTCACAATGTTTAAAATTATTTTTGATCTGTCCGTTAATTTTTTGCTTATGAAATCAAAGTAAATTTGATGTTGAGGAAGCAGATTGTATCGGAAGTCTATGAATAGCTCAAAGTTAATAACATACGAATTATTACTTGTTGTGTAGCAAGAATGTTTTTGAATGTAGGTCAGCTGTCAAATTGCACGTGCCTAGTGGTACCTATTTTGTGTCATTAAATACGTGTAATTAATTGCTTAACTGAATTTGTGCTGCACAAATATTTGCTTTATAAAACAATGCTGTCGTTACTTGAAGTAATTGGGGAAGTAATCTTTAATGGAATTTATCACTATTGACTTATTCAACATTTACGCTTTGCTCTAAATTAAACGGTTAGCAATTTAATTACGTAAGCACGTGGCATAGACAGCATAATTATATGTAAAGACAAAGTAATTACTACAATTTCGAGCACGACAATAAACTGCCATTAAAGCTCTCAAAACAAGCTAACACTCGATAAACATTGATACTGACTAAAAAAGATTCACTTCACACGTGTAGGTTTGTTAACGATACAACTATTCACTAATTATTCTGTCAAGAGCAATGAGCACGTATTTTCAACGATGATGGAGAAAATAGTGAGGACAAGTCCACGATCTGCATAGTAAAATGACCCTGTA
>CATKUY010000018.1:0-32256 GCA_949802685.1 Dicyrtomina minuta
AACGCTGAGCATGTAATACGCATTTGCAACTTCTACACATACTGCTCGTGTATCAAAAAACCCTGGGTAATCAAAAAATGCTGTAGAAGTATTAGCGTCGATGACTAATTCCGGAAATGTAGTCTGTGAGATGATTCCCGAGCCTCCAGTTTTTCTATTGCAATTCGTTATTTCAATGTCGCCATATCTTTCAAATGCAATTATAGCACTGTCGTTTCCGGCTATAAAATCAGTTAAAGTTGATTTTCCAGTCCTTTTACTTCCGATCACAAGCACTGCTTCTTTAGTTGCACTCGTCCATTTGTTTCCTAATGACATCGTCGTCTTTCTTAAATAATTTTAACGTCGTTTCTATTATATGTTCGCCGCATTCTGGTTCTTCCTCAAAAAATGATTCTATGGAGTAATAATAATAAATAGGTATATTAAAACCTAAAAATTTTTATATTTCTGAATGTGCAAATTTTTGCGCTATTAACTTACAACATATAAAAATCTATTAGGAGGGCTAGGTTGTCCCGTGGTACTATGTGGTTGTACAAGAGGTAAAGGTTTTAAGAATCGTATACGCATGCTTGCATGTTGCAGTGTGATTCCCTAATACTTAGCTCTTGTGGTGGGCAACTTTCTTGTGACTTCGCTAGTGCAGACGTGGGGAATAGGGGAGGGACGTGGACGTGGTGGAGAGATGCGTGGTGGTAGTCGGCTGGTGGGTAGGGAAAGAAGCTAAATACGTGAAATACCGTCAACTGAGGACGGCTCTCCGTATGCTTAGCCTGTAAACTGTTAACCACCAGTCAGTCAAGCTTATGAGTATGACCTGGAGAGGTCCAAATTAATTCACCGCTACACAGAGGTCACCAGGTCACGGTACAATCTCAGTTTAGGCTTAGCATTTAAGCAGAGTAGAAATATTGAGTACTGTCTCAGCGAGCGGAAACATTTAACGTTCCGTCTCACGAGTCAAATCTCATATAATAAAAAGTACAGTAAATGTGCAGATACCCGAGAATACAATAGTTCAATACTACTTATACTGCTTTAAAAAACTTTTTATAATGGAAAACGTATTAAATGTACAATTAAGTAGTTTCGACTCCACCAGTTTTAAATAAATATCATGGCAGCGGTACATAGACAGCAGTTAAAACTGAATTTTTGATGTATTTGTTCCGTATATTTTAATTTTAGGTAATCTGGACTGTAAGGGCCCAGAGGCATCAATAACTACTTTATAAGACCACGCATAGGAGATGTTATGGGTACAGTTATTAAAGAGTCTATTCTCTGAGGTAGTAATTAGGAGACGTTAAGTTAAAATTAGCAGTTTATAATGAATAGGTGAACCTACTCAATTTGTAGTTGCTTTACTAATCATGATTAGGTATTGGAAGTATTGTATTAGCTTCCTTCTATGTACAATGATACACGAAATAGTGATTGCTACCATTCGAGGCTCGTGTCGTATTGCCCATAATCATCTATATAATATGAATTTATCTAATAGCTAATTTTTACAAATTGTACTATGGAAAAATATTCTTGCATTCTTTTAACACCATTTTCTTTTTCTGATAAATGTATGTTGTTCTTACTGTGTCCTTGTGGCAAGCGTAATTGTTGCGCCAGTTGTGAATAAATATTTTCCTCCTCTCTAGTGATGTAATTATTAATTTAAAGACATTTAAAAACTTAAGACATTTTATGTTTGCTTTAGGTTCTAAATGATACAACATATTTTAGCTCAATGTTAAAGTGAAATACCCGCTTTTGATTCAGAATTACAATAAATTTTCGAAAAACTCATACAAATTTCGTTGTTTAGAATCTACTGGTTATTACCTTTTGACTGGTGTATTAGACGCATATAATTATTTCAGTGTTATGAAATACCTGTAAATTATGTAGATGGGCTTTATGATCGCTCAATGTTAAAAAAAAATGTTTTTATGTCCCACGTGATTAAGATTTCACGACAAAGCAAATTTGTTGTTGCAAATATTTTGCCAGAAACGTTTATCATTCATATAATATGAATTTATCTCATAGTTAATTTAAAACTAGCTGTTTTAAAATAATGTTACTTTATATTTTTCAAATATCATACTAAACTTGTCAATGATGTGTTTTGTTCTTACTGTGTCTTTATGGCAAGCGCAATAGTAGCGCCAGTTGTAAATAAATGTTTACGTTCTCTCTCATAGTGTAAGTGTTAGTTGGAAAGCTACTGTCCACAAGCTGCCCAAATTACATATAATTTACAATGGATCTACACAATTGAAAAAATCCGGCGCTTCGCGCCGGATTTGTCGACCGTGAACTGGACCGAAGTAGATGCTGAGCTTTAACAAAGGCGCAAGACAATTTATGTTACGCTTAAAGATAATATAAGATTTATGAAAGCTCCCCTACAATCAATAAGACATACCAATGTGCGTAGAATGTAGTTGAATATACCTGAAAATTGTTTATAATTTGCACTATTTACAAATGACGTCATCATGGACAATCCCTGAATATGTATAACGCATATAAGTAAGTACGTGACATGTAGTTATGTTTGTATTGAGTATCGAGTTTGAACTTAACCAAGTTAATCATTCACTCTTTATACAATTTTTACTGTATGATTTAAAGATCCCGCGATATAGTATTATACTGTACCGCATCGGGCATCGCATCGCTAATGTTTATATATATCGATAGTTGCTCACGTACTGCAGACCTGATTGGACAGATGAATTACCCTGCGTCACCGCATGCCAATTTGTTTCCGGCGTAGCCGCGGACCGCTGGAAGGTTACATCGTAATAGCTGAGGGGTGTCAATTCCTTCCTTTAGCACAAATTCAACCAACCAGCTTCTCGGCCAGCCCCTGAAATGTTAGAGAGAGTGAACCAGAGAAACGACTATGAGAAGAGCAATTCAGAAACAGATGGTGAGGGGATAGGTATATACAAATTAAACGTGGCATGGCTACAGAATATATCTGTATTGAGGCATACATATCTCTGTCTCTTGCACAAGGCCACAGATTAAGATACATACAACCAGTACACTTATACCATCTTCCTACCCCAAACTGAATCCTTCTCACTACCTTCAATTACCGTCTCAACTCGTTCACAATAGAATTGTGAGGCAGACTTCCCCGACTCCGCAATCCAGTAGTCAGACCACTGGACTGCCAAGCCGGGATACTACGTGACATGTAGTTAAAATAGGATAGAAACAAATTCAAAGTTGGGACTGGGGATACTAGAAACTAAGGTATTTGAAGTACGTTACTATGGACGAGCTCTGAATATCTATAACACATATAGGTAAGTCCGTGACATGTAGAAGAAATTTTTACGTGACATCATTTGCGCGTCACCCCTAGCCTGCTTACCCAATAAAAATGCGATGACATCTGGATAGGGGTGTCTAAAGGAAATTTTCACGTGACGTCATTTGCGCGTCACCCCTAGCCTGCATACCTAATGTGAATGCGATAGCTGCTGGGTGGGGGTGTCTAAAAGAAATTTTCACGTGACGTCATTTGCGCGTCACCCACGAAATGGGGAGGGGGACTTGAAGCTATGATATTTAAATGACGTCATTATGGACGGTCCTTGAGTATCTATCGTTTGTATAGTATAATTATGACGTAGCAGACAACATTCTACAGACCATGACCATTGAAAACTGTAGCTGAAATTGGTTTGGTCTGTACTGTAAGATGTACTTGTATTCGCCCCGCAGAACTCTAAAATTACGTATGTATGAACATTCTGTATTTGTTCTCTCGATCTTATGGTTTTTAGAAAGCTCACTTTTCTGATTTTTGACATGGGTCTAGTTAACTGTTAATTTTGACGAAATGGCCAGTCCGATCGAATTGAAAAAACAATACAGACCTGCGCGCTCGCATTTGTGATTACTTAGAAGTGGTACTAAGTAAGTGGAGTTGACGGTTTGACCTGTAGCGACGGACCAACAGACAGACAGACAGACAGACAGACAGACAGACAGACAGACAGACAGACAGACAGACAGACAGACAGACAGACAGACAGACAGACAGACAGACAGACGGACGGACATGACCATTTCATTAGATACGGCTAAAGCTCAGCATCTAAAAAGTATCGTCATGCATACTTTAGATTTGTCTGCTTGAATTGCGAATGTTACGTGTCACGTTGTTCTCTTGTAATTTGATTGATGCTGTGCCGTAAGGATTGTTTAAATACAAAATGTACATAATTCTGAAAACTTTTTGCAAGGAAGTGATAAACCACAGGGCTTATGACCTATTAAAACAAAAATAGGTATAGGCAGGTATGACGTATTTCCTGCAATAGTGTACACGGGCCTGTATTAGTACAAGAGTCTGAGAGCTATGAGTTTACGGGCCTATTTTACACACTCATATATGCCGGTACACGGGTCTATATACATTTACATTCCTGTATTACTACACGGGTCTGGGAGGTCGGAATTTGAATAGAACACTCTGTGACTACTGGGAGAGTTTATGTTGTAATGAGTGTGTTGTAGGATAGGAGTGTTTTGGGGTTGGTGGGGTGAGTTTAGATGTTGGGAGTGAGAAAGACGAAGTAGCTGGGAAGGTATCCGGGAAGGAACGGGAAGTAATGAGGGCAGATATTATGGGCAGATATGGAAGGAATGAAAACGGGAACGAACGGAAAGATATGAAGGGAACGAGAGGACAGATATAATGGGATGCATTCGGTGACATGGACTGGCATTGTGTACAGTAATTAATGCATTGTACTATGAAATTGATCATATTATTATATGCATCCATGTACGTAGGTAGGTACGCACATAGATAGTAGGTAGCTCCCTATGAATGGGGATTTCCCTTGTGTTGTATGCCGAACATAGGAAAAGAGGAAAGAATGGCAGGAAATGAGGAAACTGAGGGCAGGTGGTCGCGTATGGGAATTTGACGGGAGTGTGGCGGGGAACTTGGATACGGGGAGTATGTACGGCGGGTGCCTGGAAATGTAGACGGGGTATGGCGGTGGTAGCTGGCGGGTAGTGTGACGTATATATTAAGGGAGGGAAAGGGAGAGGAGACATGCATATATGATAGGATGGAATGGGATGGTAGATGTTACATGGACTTGCATTGATATATGCAGGCATCTATGTAATAATATAATATTATAATAAAAATATTAACAGAGCTTGTGTAGGTAGGTAGGCACTTTAAACGGCAGTCTGCCTTGTAGTATATGCTGCGCTTGGAACAGTGAGGGAGGAATGGACAGCAATTGAGGGAAATAAAATGAATAAAAAATAAATGAATTAAATACGGACATTGTAAGTAGTAGGTAAGTAGTAGGTATATGGTATATACGTAATGTGTAGGTACTGGTCAATGAGTATTTTCATTGTGTCATATGCTGTCAGTAGTAATGTGAGGGAAATGTGGGCTTTGTGTGGGATGTAGGTAGGTAGGTATATACATAGGTACCTATATAGGGACTTGAGCCCAAAGTATGTAACAGTGAACGGGGCTGTCTTTAGCACTTGAGTAACGGTAGTAAGAGGTGAAATGAAGGCAAGGGGGAAAAAACGGACCCGGGCAGTAGTAACATTACGGTAAAGGGGCTGCATGGTTAATCATACAGTGTGCTGTAGCCATAACAAACCCACCCGTCCTCCTCCCGACTGTTTTAAATGACAGAAATAGTATATAACGGATGTTAACCTTTTACAGTTTGTTCAGAAATGAACCATCTTCGCTCCGAACACTTCGCTCCGCTTCGCCTCGCTACGACTACGACTCCGACTAAAGCAATCGTACATACGAATTGCATCGGTATCGGCTCACACGTCGACATCCGGCTTCGCTTCCGGCTTCGCTTCCGCTTCGCTTCCGCTTCGTAAATGTTTTGAATTATAAATTCATAAACATAAATCCAGTATACACGAATAATAAAGTATTCTGTCCGAATACAACTACATTTTCGACAAAAGCAAACGTTAATTCGTTTTGCTGAGCTACGCCTCGCTTCGATGTTTTGAATTATAAATTCATAAACATAAATCCAGTATACACGAATAATAAAGTATTCTGTCCGAATACAACTACGAATGGTATAATATTTTATACTTTACTACTCGCATAATAATATCTATTCGATATTATAAACTCTCCGCTACGAATAACTCGATGTATAATATTTTATACTTTACTACTCGCATAATAATATCTTTTTGATATTATAAAACTCTCCGCTACGAATAACTCGAAGTATAATATTTTATACTTTACTACTCGCATAATAATATCTATTCGATATTATAAAACTCTTCGCTACGTCTACTCAAATATAATACTTTAACAACCAAAACTCTGAAATAGAGAATTGGTGTTGTTATTGAATGCATCATGTCATGTTACAAATGCAACTATTTACACTTCGCTACGCACTGCTTGATGTACAACATATTGTGCTTTACTACACTACGCATATATCAAATACACGTTTACATATGTACGTTGCACTACGACTATTAAAATTCTACTTAATGCTTTGTGCATCTTGTTATGTTACAAATGCAAACATTTACACTTTGCTACGTACTATATGCTTCTACGGCAGACTACGCTTCTATACTCTTTGAATATTGAATAAATTTAATGCAATACGACAAATAATTGACAATGGTAGTTAGAACTTTGTATACTTAGTATAGGTAAGCATGCAAACTACACTTAACGGAAATGCATATGTATATACCATGCGTTCTTATGCGAATATTACAAAAATACAAAATTGAGCTTTTGGACATGTGACCTACCAGGGGCTATGTAATTAGACGTGCAGAGCGTGCTCCCAAAAGTTTCAAAATTTTTTGTGTTGCCAATAGAAATTTTTAGTTTCAACGCGATATTTAGACTCAACAAGATATGGGGTATTTTATGTGCAAAACGAATTTTTAATTTTCGCTCTAGAAAAAAATCACTTTTTTGTTTATAGGGCGAATTCAATTTTTTCAACGCCAATATGCTTCTCTGATTTTTGTAACCCTAAATATCAAAAAACATTTTAAAAATACGCAATAATAAAGATTTTGAGTATACCCTATTGAGCCCTACTTTTTATAACCTGCTTGTTAAATCAATGTTACTAAACGAACTTTTTATATTAAACCCGATATTTAGACGTTATCGAGCATGGGCTATTTTATGGCATAGTCATTTTTGTGATTTTCGCGCAAAAATTTTAGGGTTATTTTAAGGGTAAATTTTAGGGTATGTAAATTTTTTTTTCGGACGGACTATTTTTTATTGATAGTTTAAGCTTGCAGGCTTGCCATCTGCAAAAACAGAATTGGAAAATTCAAAAAAATAAAAACCGGATCGGACTGGCCGGACAAACCGATCCGACCGGTGCACACTATGTATTGCCTTAATCTATATTACTCGAGAACCAGTTGACGTAGAAAGATGCGGCTAGCGCCATCTGATAGATCTTACTTGTAGCTACATTCTGAAGAAACAACAACACCGTGCAAAAAATACTACCCGGGTAAAACCGATATTTCGGTTTTCCTATGTATCTTTTGAACTCAATGCAATATTTCAAATCTTTTTCGAGATTATCATTGTGCTAGGCAATGCGGAATTAATTACATAAAACAATCATATGAAAATATCATAAATTTATGGTTTTTGTGTAAACCTGTATAAAACCATGGGATTTTGGAATGATTTTTTTGTAAATTCTGGTACTATTCGCATTTTTATTTTTTCAGTTCCTATTTTCATAAATTGTCTTGTCTTTGCGCTGGCTATGTTCCTTAGTACATTATGTGCAGTTTTCTCTGCAAATAGGTCACACAAGCTTAAATAAGGAAAAATAGTTAGCAAATAGAATAAATACATAAAATACAGACACTGTGAGTACCTTGTAGATTGTCTGTAGGTAATACATTGGTTCTTGCTAGTGCTGGTTTTTATTTGTTAGTATGCTAGTTGTAATAATTCAAGAGGAACGAGATACAGGATAATAACATACATGTAGGTAGGCAGGTGAGTACAAAAGTACCTATCTAGGGACTCGAGCTCAAAGTATGTAGTATTGTACAAAGCTAGACTTTGCATTAGAGAAGCAGTCGTGAATAGTGAAGTAAAAGTACAGGGAGCAGAATAGATCCATGTAGAAGTAATGCAGTTAAGGGGTGGGCAATGGTAAGTTTACACTGCCCTGTACCCTGACGATTTTCTCCTCACCCTTTTGTCTTTCAAACATGATTGAAAATGTATAAATGAAAACTCCACATTGAAAAACATTGTCACTTGTTGGCCACTTCTACGACTACGACCACTACTGCTACCTCTCCTCTCCGCTACGATTACGACTTCGACAAAAGCAAACATTAATTTGTATTGCTTAGCTACGCCTCGCTTCGATGTTTTGAATTATAAATTCATAAACATAAATCCAGTATACACGAATAATAAAGTATTCTGTCCGAATACAACTACAACTTCGACAAAAGCAAATGTTAATTCGTTTTGCTGAGCTACGCCTAGCTTCGATGTTTTGAATTATAAATTCATAAACATAAATCCAGTATACACGAATATAAAAGTATTCTGTCCGAATACATCTACGACTTCGACAAAAGCAAACGTTAATTCGTTTTGCTGAGCTACGCCTCGCTTCGATGTTTTGAATTATTAATTCATAAACATAAATCCAGTATACACGAATAATAAAGTATTCTGTCCGAATACATTTACGACTTCGACAAAAGCAAACGTTAATTCGGTTTGCTGAGCTACGCCTAGCTTCGATGTTTTGAATTATAAATTCATAAACATAAATCCAGTATACACGAATAATAAAGTATTCTGTCCGAATACAACTACAACTTCGACAAAAGCAAACGTTAATTCGTTTTGCTGAGCTTCGCTTCCGCTTCGTAAATGTTTTGAATTAAAAATTCATAAACATAAATCCAGTATACACGAATATAAAAGTATTCTGTCCGAATACATCTACGACTTCGACAAAAGCAAACGTTAATTCGTTTTGCTGAGCTACGCCTCGCTTCGATGTTTTGAATTATAAATTCATAAACATAAATCCAGTATACACGAATATAAAAGTATTCTGTCCGAATACATCTACGACTTCGACAAAAGCAAACGTTAATTCGTTTTGCTGAGCTTCGCTTCCGCTTCGTAAATGTTTTGAATTATAAATTCATAAACATAAATCCAGTATACACGAATATAAAAGTATTCTGTCCGAATACAACTACAACTTCGACAAAAGCAAACGTTAATTCGTTTTGCTGAGCTACGCCTAGCTTTGATGTTTTGAATTATAAATTCATAAACATAAATCCAGTATACACGAATATAAAAGTATTCTGTCCGAATACATCTACGACTTCGACAAAAGCAAACGTTAATTCGTTTTGCTGAGCTACGCCTCGCTTCGATGTTTTGAATTATTAATTCATAAACATAAATCCAGTATACACGAATATAAAAGTATTCTGTCCGAATACAATTACGACTTCCGGCTTTCGCTTCTGCTACGAAATGTTTTGAATTATAAATTCATAAACATAAATCCAGTATACACAAATAATAAAGTATTCTGTCCGAATACAACTACAACTTCGACAAAAGCAAACGTTAATTTGTATTGCTTAGCTACGCCTCGCTTCGATGTTTTGAATTATAAATTCATAAACATAAATCCAGTATACACGAATAATAAAGTATTCTGTCCGAATACATCTACGACTTCGACAAAAGCAAACGTTAATTCGGTTTGCTGGGCTACGCCTAGCTTCGATGTTTTGAATTATAAATTCATAAACATAAATCCAGTATACACGAATATAAAAGTATTCTGTCCGAATACAATTACGACTTCCGGCTTTCGCTTCTGCTACGAAATGTTTTGAATTATAAATTCATAAACATAAATCCAGTATACACAAATAATAAAGTATTCTGTCCGAATACAACTACAACTTCGACAAAAGCAAACGTTAATTTGTATTGCTTAGCTACGCCTCGCTTTGATGTTTTGAATTATAAATTCATAAACATAAATCCAGTATACACGAATAATAAAGTATTCTGTCCGAATACATCTACGACTTCGACAAAAGCAAACGTTAATTCGGTTTGCTGAGCTACGCCTAGCTTCGATGTTTTGAATTATAAATTCATAAACATAAATCCAGTATACACGAATAATAAAGTATTCTGTCCGAATACAACTACAACTTCGACAAAAGCAAACGTTAATTCGTTTTGCTGAGCTACGCCTCGCTTCGATGTTTTGAATTATAAATTCGTAAACATAAATCCAGTATACACGAATATAAAAGTATTCTGTCCGAATACATCTACGACTTCGACAAAAGCAAACGTTAATTCGTTTTGCTGAGCTTCGCTTCCGCTTCGTAAATGTTTTGAATTATAAATTCATAAACATAAATCCAGTATACACGAATATAAAAGTATTCTGTCCGAATACATCTACGACTTCGACAAAAGCAAACGTTAATTCGTTTTGCTGAGCTACGCCCCGCTTCGATGTTTTGAATTAAAAATTCATAAACATAAATCCAGTATACACGAATATAAAAGTATTCTGTCCGAATACATCTACGACTTCGACAAAAGCAAACGTTAATTCGTTTTGCTGAGCTTCGCTTCCGCTTCGTAAATGTTTTGAATTATAAATTCATAAACATAAATCCAGTATACACGAATATAAAAGTATTCTGTCCGAATACAACTACAACTTCGACTTCCGGCTTTTGCTTCCGCTTTCAAATGTTTTAAATTATAAATTCAAAAACATATATCTAGTATACACGATTATAAAATTATTTTTCATGAATTTGATTTTTTTCTGCTTACATATAAACAATGAAAGTAATTTTAGAACCTACTGTCACAGGATTGTTTCCGTGTGAGTATTGTACATATGCGTTTTTATCTAAGAAGCTACGCAAGAATCATGTAATAAAAAGCCATTCAAAGTACGAACGATATTTAATTTTACAAAACCGCCAGTTGAAAGTGTTTCAAACATTTTTTGAACCAACTGTAATCCAGTTAGGTCAATTGACGTTGAATACAACAAGCTAAATTTTGTTATAAAAAAGCAGCCTTTAGAACATAACGCTAGCAGTAAAAACCCTACTATGCTGATTTTACGTATTTTATTAAAAGTTTCATCTGAAATGTATACATTATTGCATGTGTTCGAATTATAAATGTTATATTGTAATAACAAAACACGTTTTTGAAGAATGAAAAGAAAGTGATATATACAATTTTACTATATGATAGTTGTAAGGTAATGCAATACTGTATGATTCAAACAATTTAACAATTCTGTAAATATTAGAAGTACCACTGTATTAGTATTTACAAAATATAAAAATTACTTAGTAGGTAAATGTAAAATAATAGAAAACATTTAATGATTTTAGATTCATGGTTACTGTTGTTTACTGTATATGAATAGAAATAGCAGATTGTAGCTAGTAAATAATATATTGCAATAGGCAAAAAGTTCTGTAAATATCTGTGAATATATAGTTATGTAATTAGGAAACATTGAACTAGTAAAAATAGGGAAATACATTAAATACAGCTATGTGTGACACCTTTTTATTATTGTTTGCAGTAAGGTACAAATATTAAAAACAAATTAAAATAGCACAAATAGTAGGCTAACTTTATAGTGCAATACAAAGTGTGTTAAAAAGAAGAAATGAAATTGTATAATTTCACTTAAATTATAATAAAAATCAATGATACGTTGTAGTAATACATACATACAACAATAATGAAAATGTTCAATAAATAAAATCTCGGCTACATTTAAATTGTAAAATACTTAAAACGTCTGGTTTCACAAACTTTTGCGCAGTTTTATTATCAACTATCTCAGTGACAGTCGCAAACTTTTGTATCTATACAATGGCAGAAATTCGTAAATCATATTTAAATTCAAGGCTTAAAGGCTCATTCTCTGCCCTGAGTGGATTTATAAAAAACAATTAGCATTTTCACGACAAGAAAAAAGTTGACAAAGAACTAAGCCAACTGAATTCATTTAGTCTACACAGACCTATTAGAAAGAATTTTAGGCGCAGGAGAACCATTGTGAACATGGCAGGAGAAATTTTTTGCTGTGATTTAAAAATCTTAGGGTCAGTCTTATCAAAAGCGAATTCCGGATATGAAAACATACTTTTTTGCATTGACGCGTTTACGAAAAAGCTTTTTTGTAGATTCATAAAGAACAAAAGACCAGAAACAGTAATTAAAGCAATGAAAAGTATATTCCATGAAGCAAAAATAACACCAATTTATTTATTTACAGACCAAGGTTAGCTGCAAACAGCTAATAGGGTAACATACAACTAATTCAAACGTTTAAAATTAATCTTGGTATAATATATAGGACTAACAACGATATAAATATATTATTTTGTTACTTATAGGTACTGAATTTCGAGCAGAGTCTTTTCGCAAGTTCTTAAAGAGCAAGGGAATAAAATACTATAATACATATAGTGAGACCAAATCAAGTATAGTAGAAAGAGTCATAAGGTCAGCTGAAATACACACTAACTAACAAGTTTGCTATACAAAACTCAATATAAGGTTGACTCACATGCTATAACACAGTATTTATTTGTTTATGTAGGACCATTTTTGAGAAGGTGGCTAGGTACATAACAGAAAAGCAAACAAACCGTATTCTTGAAATATTTCCTGCATTTGTAAAAACGTACAACAACACTTTTCATTCAACAATCCAGATGTCGCCTAATAGCGTGAACAGTTTGAATGAAAACGATGTATGGAGAACCATGTACTCAGACCTTATTAACGACACTACAAAACGTAGACCAGTGTTCAAGCCTGGCGACCGTGTGCGAATTAGTCGTACTAAATTAACATTTGAGAAAGTTAAGTATAATATAGCGTACCACGTGAGCTAAAATAACAGATTATAAAACATGTATAAATAGGGAGACTTTCGAACAATCGAGTTAATGTATTTTTATCCTTTACCCAGGCTACAACCAAAGCTTTAGCTTAGAATGGTTCATTGTGAAGTCCGTAAACTTAGAAACCATACCAATAACATACTACTTGGAAGATTTAAATCACAACAGCATTACTGGATCATTTTATAAGGAAGAACTCAGCCGAGTTGAAGAATCAACATGAATTCTACACCGTTTATTCCATACTTTACCAATGCTATCAAGCAGCATATCAACAACAAACGCAGAAGATTAGACAAACACTGCTGTTCCCTATTAGATCGAGACCCAGCAGGTACCGAAAATATCTACATGACGATTACAAGTGACCAGCAAAACAATATTTATACTGCAAACACCCCGTCTAGCTTTGTAGCTGTTCTCCCTACCCCTCTAAACCTTGAAAATTACGACGTCGGACTAGTGAGTTTGAGATATACAAGCAGCATACAGCCAGCTATAGTTCAGCATGTACCAGCTACCCCAATACGTAGCGTACGTAGCGCTGAAGTTTCTGACCTCGAGCCTATTAAAAAACTGTTTCCCAACTACAAGCCAACAGTAAAAAGTTTTTTTAACTTCCAGAAACAAGAAACAACAGTACACCAATTCATGACTAGACTTAACGATGCGTTAAAGCTAAATCAAGACAAAGTGCCGCTTAAAATTGAACAAAGAGCTCTCAGCTTAGACCCTGAGGAAATACATATGATCCTTTTAAACGTGTCAAAATCAAACAATGTAATTCTTGCAATCCCTACACCTCTTGCATTGTTTTTTAAGCAAGGCAGATCACGGTTTATGTCTGGAAACCATTTACCGTACGACTACTCACGTCAAGAAGACTTTGAGATAATTCCAATGGACACAAACTTTAATTTTGGGGCTGAAAAAATTGAAAGCATGGAGAACGTAATACAGTTATACCAGGGCTTTGAGACTTTTATAATTTTCAGAAAACAGATAAATACAGGAGATTCTGACTATCGTAAATGTTTTGAACGTTTTAATTCTGAGATGCGTGATCCAGAAAATAATGACACAAATCTAAAAATTGAGTTTCCTTCTGATACAAGCAATACCAAATGCAAATTGACGTTTGAAGGAAACGAAGGGGATTATGTTGTGTTACCTGAACCAATAGCACTGTGCTTAGGCTTGCAGCAACACGACAAGTTTTACAATGGCGTCTACGAATCTGAATTTGACTTTGACGAAGAGAAATACAATGAAATTGTAGACTATGATTACATGAACATACGCCTGTTTAAAATGTGTGCACATTATATGCCAATGAAAGAACCAGAAGAAATGGACTTGGATCACATAGTGCATGAAATTAACCGCACTTTGAATGAGCGGCTTTGGAGTGATACGACTGTACAGTTTAAACATGAAGACGGACAGCTCAGTATTCCAAACCTACGAGAAGACATTACTGTACAGCTCCCACCACTTGTTAATAGATTCTTTGGGTTTGATGACAATTTCATATTCAAAGATGGTGTCGTCGCCAACTTGCAACCGGAATTAGCAAAGGAAGAAGAACAAGAGAAAGAAAATGAAGAATTTGAAGAAGATGTAGAACCTGAGCATACAGAACCAGCTAAGCGAATGCTTGTAACATGCAATTTGATCGAAAACCAGCTCTATGCTACCCATGCTCTACCGTTGCTGCGCTCAGTTGATATCTCAAGCGAATATAATAAAGAGACAGTGCACAACTTTTTGCCAATATTATATTTGCCACTTAAACAGCAGGAACAGCAAGTAATACGGATTACCCTTTTAAACGAATACCAAAGCCTTGTCACACTGCCTGAGAATTCGCAAACTATTATTGAACTGCAGTTCAAGCCTCGCAAAGTTTAAAACATATTTAATATAAAAAGACATAGTTCTTTATTTGCGAATCATTCTTAATTCAACTCTCAAACAACAACAACATCATTTTATTTACAGTGCTTCTTAATAAATTAAATTCAAAAATAAATTTGCAGTGCATTGCCTTACATGTACAACGACGATCCAATACACAAAGTGGTGGATCTTCTGTAGTTCTTACTTCTGCCCAGTTTCAGAGCAAACGTCTGAAAAATACGGAGAATGGTTAAGTCCGCAAATTGAATTGTACTACGATGAAATTGAAAACCTTGTGTTGTTCTTAACCCAAGATTGCAAATTGTAAAGTTTGTTGTGCAAAAAACATGAATACATTAACTCTGGAAAGTTTGTTGTGTGAGGCATGTCAGTTCTGCTGGTTGAACTATACGCCGTCAAGTTTGCAAACTGTCATGTATAAAATCAAACAATACTGTGCGCGATGTGAAATGCAAGAAAGAAAAAAAGATGAACAAGTACTTGCCAGCCTAAATACACCGTACGAAGAGTGGATTGACTTTGATGATTTCAACGATGTTAGCAATTGGTGTGAAGTAACCAGAAGTTTTGAAAATATTGATTGTTTCGTGTGTAAATTCGATCCTGGTGATGTTTCGTCAGTCAGAGGCGAACCCGATGCAGAGTATATTCACAGCATATCTTTGTATGGGGAAACAGTGTACATTTACAAGTACATGCCAGAAATTAAAGTATGCAACTATTGCATGTTTTGGCGATGCTTGAATGTTTTAGAGAATGTTCGAGAATATATTTATGAATACAAAGAAGATGAATACCGAAGCCCTGTCACACTGCCTGAGAACTCGTAAACTATTAAAGAACTGCAGTTCAAGCCTCGCAAAGTTTAAAACATATTTAATATAAAAAGACATAGTTCTTTATTTGCGAATCATTCTTAATTCAACTCTCAAACAACAACAACGTCAGCCCAGTTACTTGCAAATTATTTGAACAAACAGTGCAGTGCTCCAATTTATTTACATTAGCAAACATGTTGTAAATCATGCGTAAAATTGTGTGTAAAAACGTTTACGAATCTGACGCTGGTGACGCACTCCAAATTGTGGACGAAGAACTTTTAAAAGACAGTTTACTTGGTGAATACTGTACACTTGAACCCATTAAAAACATTGCTACTGAAAACGACAAACAAATGGGTGCTGGAGAAGATACCGTAGGAGTTGGTCTTGAAAACACATTAAACAGCAGTGCAAACAGTGAAATAGGCCTAGAAAATACCCAAAATTTAGTTCCACTTAAATTGCGACAGCCATCCAAACGCCGTGCAATTTCTCACAAGTGCCGCGTTACTCATTGCCGTACAATTTGCTCTAAAAGAAATAAAAAAGTAGTAAAACGCAATATGCCTATAACTCAGACTGGCGGACGTTGTGTAGCTCGTCGTAAGGCACAGTCTGGAGGCTCAAGAAAACGCATTGTTCGCCGGCGTGTTCAAACTGGTGGCCGTCTAAGACGTAAACCAGTTACGCATACTAAGCAACGAGGAGGAGGCAGATCATCTGCTCAGTCTGGAGCAGGAAGACGAAGGAAAGCATACAGACGCAAATAACTTATAAACCACTGTACGTTTAATTCTACTTCATTCATCACCTAACCTACAACGAAGCAATATCGACCAAAAATTTGCAGCTCTGTCTTACCATGGATTCCACACCAGGATTTTACGACGAATCTACAATTTACGAGGGTTCTCAAAAGTCCATTCAAAACAACCTTATCTTGGACAAGTTACCTCCAACCAACGTCAGCGTTGAAGATGCCCCCGAGTATTACCCATACTACCCCGTACTTAGCCCGCGAGATAACGAAAATCCCGTTATTTTTGATATACTGAAATCTCCGGGCAAGTATTACGCCTTAGACGGATCCTATTTAGATCTCACATGCCGTGTAATGCTAGCAGATGGAAAGCCAATCGCTGCTACTGATATGGTCGCTCCGTGTTCAATGCTGTTCTATGGTTTATTCAGTAACATGGAGTTCTATTTAAATGGCCAGCTAATTAGTGACAATTCAAATCATTACGCCATCAGTTCTTACTTGAAGAAGGAACTTGCATCCAATCCAATTGAAAAGAAAAACGGCATGTTAGACCAGTTGTACATACCTAACACAACGCCAGATAATTTTACTAAAACTGACGACGGCTTCATGGCTCGATATAACATTGCTAGAGAATCAAAGCCGTTTACAATGATGGGAAGGCCAGAATCGCCATTCTTCACACAGACTCGAATGTTACCAGGAGAAACTGATATCCGAATAATTATGAGAAGATCTCACCCTGCCTTTTGCATTGATGCAGAAACTGAAACCAGAACCGGGTACTCAGGGTGTCCTTTTCGGGTGGACATTGTAAATGCTGTACTGTACTTGAAAAGACAGACAGTATCTCCGTTGGCTATTGAAAAGCATCGACTGCACCTTAATAATGGTACTCTTAAGTACCCGTGTATTGAACCTAAAGTGAAGAACTTTGTTATTCCATCCGGCGTGAGTTCACATTCCTTGGATAATTGCATCAACGGCAGATTACCACAAGTTATTGTGTTTGGCCTTGTGGATTCTGAAGCGTATCTTGGAAAGCTTACAAAATCCTTTTGCAACTTTCAACATTTTAACTTGAGTGAAATTACTGTCTCAATGAACCAAGAAGCAATTGAATACAAGACATTGCCTTTACAATTCAAGAAAGATGATGGATCAGGAGAAGAAAACTTTTTGCTGGCTCTCAACACTCTCAAGAAAACAGCAGCAAATCCAAGCCTCGGTAACGGGGTAAATAGAAACAACTATACAAAGGGAAGAGTCTTATTTGCATTTGAGCTTGTACCCACACAAGCCAATGCTTTAAGCGTGAACAAAACTGGACAGGTCCAAATAAGTTTGAAGTTTAGAACCGCACTAACTAAATCAGTGACAGCTATACTATATAGCCAATATCAAAACATTATTGAGATTGACCGCAACAAACAAGTTATCATCAACCGTTAAAATGTAAAGTACCAAACAAGTTTGTGCAAAAACAAAAAACAATTTAGCTCCAAGTATATATATATTAATGTATCTATAACAAGTCTGTTTGTTCCTTTACAGATGTTGAACAAACAACAACGTTCACATCATGAACACTGGAGAATTACAACAATGTCTCAAAATCTTACTTGGAGAAACTCAAGTAAAGTTCTACGTAATTGCAGCAGATCAAATGCGGTCAACTTTGCTCAGCGCAGAAAAAAGAAACAATGGAATTACTTACCCTATTGCAATTATTCAAAATACAGACAAGTTGGAAAGCCCTGGGAAGCACTGGATTTCTTACTGGGTGACTTCAAAGGACAGCTTCGAATATTTTGACTCGTATGGAAATCCAATTCAACGGTATCGAAATTTGCAATTGCCAGGAAACCATATGGTGGCTGAAAACTGCACAGTGCTACAAAGCGGCAGATCAACAGTGTGTGGAATGTATTGTATATATTATCTCTACTCTAGAGCTTTAGGAATTAGTTATAAAGATTTTTTGAGTATATTTACAAGCTCTGTACTAGTTAATGATAGAAAAGTAAGGAAATTTATAGAAATGATCCCTAGTGTAATACCGAATATGTATAGCGTACCACATAAACTACAGTCTAATACATTTAAAGTTTCGTGTCCAGAGTTTTGCCATAGTTTAATAATGTACTATTAAATATTATTGTAATATTGTGTAAGAAGTGTAGCCTAACTTTATAAAAAATGTATCACAAATTTATTATAAATAGCAGTATATGTAAAAACTTTTGTCAGTAGCAGTTTAGATTTTATAATGTCAACAGCAACCACTGTCGACTTTAGATTAATTCACCCTTTTACGGCTATGATATGTGGCCCTAGTTCATCAGGAAAAAGTACTCTCGGTCTAGAAATTGTTAAGCACCGAAAACAAATTATTAGCGAAAAAATAAATAAAGTAATATATGTTAGTGTACATACAAAACCAGAACAGTTTTCTGGCATTGATTTTGCATCAGACAGTGAAATAACATTAGTGTCAGATATAAATAACATTGAAGCATTGTTAGATGATATCAACAGCCCGTGCCTATTGGTTTTAGATGACCACTTAAACTTTATAGAGTCAAATCCAAAGGCCAGACTCTTAGTTCAGAAAATATTTACTGAGTTGTCTCATCATATGGACTTTAGTGTTATACTTGTTCTACAAAACCCGTTTACCAAAGAGTTGAGAACTACAAGCTTGAATACTAAATACATGATATTGTTTGACGTACCAAGAGATAGAAGCATTATTGGTCAAATTTCAAGACAGGTTAGCCCTGGACGTCCCAAGTTCCTGCAAAAAGCATACGAGAAAGCATGCAGTTTACGCCAGCACAGTTACATAATGCTAGATTTGCATCCAAAGTGCCCCAATCCTACAACATATGTGCGAAATAACGTATTTCCGTGTAATGGTACTGACATTTACGTACCAACTCAACCATGAAAATGGCTCAAACAAACAATAGTGGCTGTCGTTTTGAACAAAATTACAAGTTTTTGTCAAATTTAACATTTTACAAGTCTAAAGAATACAAAACTCTTATAACAAGTGCAACGTCTGAACAATTATATGCCTTGGCTGAAACTATATACAACGTGAATAAATTTTGCAAACATCCACTTAAAGGATACAATACTCAAATAAAGACGCTAATAAGGCGATTAACGTGTGACGATATACTACGCCTGCGCAAAGTTTTACTAAAGTATCATAAACTTATTCAAGCAATTTTAGCTACAGTGTTTTATAAGGTGTACAAAAGTGAAATTTGTCGTACTACTTTATTCTCTGACATAATTTGTGACTAATGTTCTACGTTTTAACAAACAAACAAAAATGGCAACAGTTATGAAGGCAATTGAGCCAAAGCTGTATGCTGAGCTTATGAAAATACGTGCAGAACAGACTAATAATAAACCTGCCTATAAACCCAATACAGCATCTGCACCTCCCCCTCCTAGCCAATTTGACAATACCCAAGACATACAAAATGGCAATGGAACAGGAAAATCTAAGGAAACTCTTAAACGACAAGATTGGATCCAGTACGAAGAAATGATTTCAAGACCCTTTAAACATAAACGGCGTAATATAAGTGCATAAAGATTCTTGCAGAACAAAATGCAAAAACTTATATAAACAGTTGCAAATTTTCAATTGTCACCAGTTGCATACAACAACTCACAGCGTTCAATACTTAACATCAACCATGCCTTCAATACGCATATACGTTTCAGTGCTGCTTGTGCTTCCTGCACTTGCATTGGTATGTAACAATGTAGCTGCAGCTGATGTGTTAGCTGCGCCACCTGTGACTGAAGATAAACACGCCACAAGATCCTCTGAAAATATCAAAGGCCAAATGGACGGGACTAAACCAGCCCCGCAGTTTAATACTACGCAACTTCCTCTAATCCAATCCAATTCATTTCATAAATTTATACTACAGGCATTAAAGTATATGCTTGAAAGTCTAAATGCCCAGAACGGAATCATCATGGACGTAGTCGAGAAGTTTCAACACACAGAAGCTAAGCCATTGGTACACAATACATTTGATTACATACGTAAGTGAATAATATTATTTGTTCACTGACTCGTAAGTTTGACTTATATACCATATATCGTATAGACTTGTACAGCTAATAGTAGTTTAACTAGCACTATGTTTATACACATACTAATACATGGCTTTTGTTTTCTGTTTTGGCGCATGTACAGCTATCTACGTGTCATTCATCCTGGTCCTGCTCCTGTTTGCATTCAAAATTATAAAGCTGTTCAGAAAGGGGAGAACCTGGCCCCCTAAAGAAGTGGGTGGAGACCAACAAGTGGGCGTGATAGAGCGGCTCGAAGATTCAGTTATAAATACTGGTATCCAACTGACTCAGCCTCACACTACTCGCAGCAGCAGTTCACGCACCTAACTCAAGAACCTGAGAAGTCCTAAAGCCATACATCTACACAACCCACAGTTCCAGGCAGGACTCTACTGTTGTATCGGAAACCCAACCGTGGTGTTTCACATTACCCTCCTCTATAGTTAAAGTATTGCTTTACTAACATGGACCCTCAAGTTACCCCATCCTATACTACACGAGTTGTCGACGCACAACTGCATTACGAGCAAGAAGATTACCCTTTGCCCACAGTGCTCGGATCATCCACCAACCACTTTAAGTGTTCTTTCCCCCACTGTTTGTTTAAGTGTTACTTTCACGTACCGTATAAGTCCCATGTAGAGCACGTACATCAATGTGAAGATTGCAACCTGTTTTGTTTAAACAAACAACACCACCAATGCTCTCATGTTGGAGAAAGACTTGGGCACATTGAGAACCGCAGCCAAGATCTGGTAGGGGGCGGCACCAGTCGATCAGGGGCAACATATGGACCAACTACAAGCACAACCAGCCAACCAGCAAGAAAACGACTACGCCGTTCACCTCAAATAGATTTAGACGTGTTTCAAGAATATTCGCGATATCATAAGGGAATGATTGTAATCTATATTCACAAGCCAATTGAAACATTTGCAAGTATTGAAACAATAATGGCAGAATTGCATAATCCCTTTGTAAAGTTACTGACACAAAACCTGAGTGTACATAGTGGTATTAAAGCTCAGCTTATAATTGTTGCTACAATGGAACTGGAAGTTGAAGTGGAAACTGAAAAAACTATAAAAGTGCGTAACCCCACCTTCACAGGTCAGAATTACGATATTTTTAATACAAGTGAAATTGACAAGTTTGTATTAAATAGCACAAATGAGTGCGTAGAAAGACTAACTGATTATAACAAGTATGGAACTGGATGGGTACTTCGCGAAATTGAATCAGTTCAGGTGAAGATTGGTGTACTAAACTTATTTGCAAATGCGGCAGCAAAAGGATACATCAAGTTTCCTAAAATGAAACCCAGAAAGGAAGGATATTTAAACATTAAAAATAAATGCAACGAGTGCTTTAAGTTCTGCGTCGCTGCTCATCAGTTTAGACACGAAATAATAGACACTAAAATGTACAAACTAAAACAGGAAAACAAAGTGCAAAGAGTACACAATATGAAACAAAGCTTAGAGTACCCAGAGCAGTACCGACCATACTTTTCAAGATTTGATTTTACTGATGTTAAATTTCCTTTGCAAATGGACAATTTGACTGGATTAAAAACATTTGAAATAAAAAATAACCTCGGAATCAATATTTGGAGTCACCGTGAAGATCAAATTATCCAAATCCGAAGATGCCAGAATACCGACATTAGTGAAAAGTGTAATTTATTTCTGATCCAAAACAATTCTGCAAACGAAGGAACTAAAGCTTATCATCTGGTGTTGATTACTGACATAAACAAGTTTCTGCGTAATGGGCATAATACCAAGCAATTTTATTGCCAACTGTGTTTTAGATCGTTTAATTCAGAACAGAATTTGGATCAGCATCTAGAAAACTGCCAAACTCTTGTGACAAAAAACATTGTGTTTCCAGAATTACACGAACGAATCAAGTTTTCTAAACTGTGGCAAACCCTTCCCTACCCGTACGTCATTGTTTATAAATTCTCAACATTCTTAAATTCTATTGAAGATTCAGGATCTGCAAAAAACAATATCAAGATTTCAAACGAAATTCTTCCAGCCGCATATTCGTTTGTTGTTATAAGTCAAATGAAACACTACGATAAAGTTATAGCAGTGGAGTATTTTGATGGTCTAGATTTAATGAATCATTTCTTCAAAAGAATATTCACTTGGGCAAAAAAGTTATTGTCTAAAATAAGAAACACCAACAACTTTGTACAGCCATCAGAGGAAGAAAGAAAACAATTCAATGAAGCATCACATTGTCACATGTGCAAACGTGAATTTGACAACAATAAGAAAATATTTAAAAATTTTCATCATAACCACCACCAGGGTAACTTCGAGTTTGCAGCATGCAGCCGATGTAATCTACAAATAAAGTACAAGTTTGAAATACCCATAATTTCACACTGTGGAGGAACAATTGACTACCACCTATTAATAAGTGCGATGAAAACAAATAACTTTAAAGCTAAGGATGTCAAAGTTATTGCAAAATCCGCCAGTGATATAAAATCTATAACAATAACTTCAAAGGATACTTGGCTACCAGATCTTCATCTCCAATACCCGTCAGAAGACAACACTGGGGAACAGTATACTGGAAAAAAATTTAACTCAAAAGTTAAAGTTCGTTTCATCGATTCCAGTTTATTTATGGATACAAGTTTAACAGATTTGGTTGAATCTTTAAAATCACAAAATAAACAAGATCTAAAACTTGTGTCACAGTGTGTGTCGCATTTTGCTCCTTCAAGTAAAATGAAATTATCAAACCCAGAAGCTAAGAAGTATAAAGAAGAATGTATTAAACTATTACAGACGCCCCTGTGCTTTCCGTTCAAGGCACTAAATAATCGTTCTGCATTTTCGAAAAAACTCATTTTAAGAGAACAATTTCAGCGATCAATACTAGACGACGAGCCAATTTCTGAAACAGAATGGGAGCTTGTGCTAAAAGTGTGTACTCAATTTGAACTTACAACATTGCGCGATTATACTAGAGTTTCGTGCATAATAGAAACACTTTTACTTGCTGAAGTATGGCAAAACTTTAGAAAGCTTGGACTTCAAAACTACCAACTGGACCCAACATACTCCATGACGCTGCCCAGCTTCTCTTGGGAGTGTTTTCTGAAATTCACGGATGCTGAAATTGATTACATAAGAGATCAAAGAATATTAGACATTGCGACAAAGGGAATACGCGGCGGTCAGTGTATTTTCACTCAGAAGCATGTAGTTGCCAACCATGAGCGATGTCCGGAAGGATTTGACGATTCAAAACCTCGCAAGCAATTGCTGTCACTAGATATCAATAGTTTGTATGCATATTGCTTAAAACAGCTAATGCCAGTTTCGGATTATGAGTACATGGAAGCCAAAGACCTGAAACATATCAACTGGGAAGATTCTAATTTTGGCAACGAAGAGGGTAGCTTCGGATATATACTAGTAGTGGATTTGGAATACCCTGCACATTTACACAAACGAGACGAAAACCTGCCTCTTGCAATGGAAAAGCGAACATTGAATCTGCAGGACGTTGCTACCATCATGTGCCCGAATAAATCTACAGCTGCCAGTTTGCAGCGGCAAGTATCCCGCCCCCGATTGATGTTAACTCTTCATAACAAGTACAAGTATACAGTGCATTTCAAGGCTCTGCAGTATTATTTGTCTAAGGGATTAGTTTTACAAAAAGTTCATTGTGGCGTAAGATTTAAACAACAACGATGTTTTAAACCATACATTGATGTTAACTTGGAAAAACGCAAAGCAGCTAAAACCGAATTTGAAAACAAAGCACTTAAAAAAAATAACAATGTAATTTACGGAAAAACAATTACAAATATCTTGGAATTTGTAAATGCTCATATTTGTACAAGTGCAGCAGAAGCTGAGAAATCATTAGCATCTCCTCGTTGCAAAGACTTTGAGGGATTGTCAGAAGATCTCAGCATATTCACAGAAGAATTGAAAACGTATCGCGTTACCAACTCGCCATTAACTGGAGTCGCTATTTTAGATACTTCAAAAGTGTTGTTCTATAAAAAATGGGATCGTCTTTGTGAAATATTTCACGACAAGGCACATCTGGATTACAGTGATACCGACGGATATGAAATGCACACAATTGACGAGCTAAATACATTTTGGGACGATATTTTCAAAGCAAAGATGGAGTTTGATTTCAGCAAAATCCCTCGCGACCACGAGTTCTTAAAAATGTATGAGCACCAGTACCCAGGTTTGCACAGTCTAAATAAAGACAAAAGCGGAAAGTTAAGAATACAAAGCTTAGACTTAAAAGAACTTATTATTTTAAAACCAAAAATGTATAGTTCATTGTACTTAAACGACACTCAACAACAAAAGTGTGCGGGAATTTCAGCAGTTGCAATGAGGCGGTGTAAACACAACAAGTATAAAATAATGTTGGAAACAAACAAACCTTGTAAGATAAACGTGAATTCTGTAAGGTCTAAGGACCATAACTTGTACATTGTAAACTTTAATAGATTGGCATTTAACTCTTTGGATTTATCTCGAGTATTTCCAGATCCAAATAATTGTAATTATAGTTTGCCCTTTGGACACGTTGATTTACGTAAGACATAACTTGGTTTACAACATCACATACGAGAAACAAAACTTTGTAAATATGTAAATATTGTAAAAACTATTCTTGTAAATATTAATTTTAGTTAAAAAACATAATAATTGTATGTGTAAACTTGTGTAAACAACTGTAGTTTTTAGTTTAATTGTAAGTAGCCCTATGTATTTAATATTAGCCTAATACTATAAATACAAATTTAAAAAAATATAAACTAATTGTAAAACCTGTGTATTGTAAGATGTACATATGTGTAAATATTGTATTTGCGTTGTGTAAATATTTAATTTAAGTTAAGTTTAATTCAGAATACTGAAAACCAATATGTAAATATCAATGTAAATTGTGTCGGTGTAGCAAGAAAATATCAAAAAAAAATAAAATGTAAATATGTAAATACTTTAATTAAATGACTTTATTTGCATTTCTCCTGGTTCATTTTACTTATATTCCTACAATAAGCATACAATACAAGGGTAATCCCCATTCATAGGGAGCTACCTATGTAGATACCTACCTACCTACGTACATGGATTTGCTCAGTATTATTATTAATATAATTATAATGCATTAATTACTGCACACAATGCTAATCCGCCTACCTTCCAATGCATCTCATTATATCTGTCCTCTCGTTCCCATCATATCTTCCCGTTCGTTCCCGTTTTCATTCCTCCCATATCTGCCCATAATATCTTTCCCGTTCCTTCCCATATACACCTTCCCGGATACCTTCCCAGCTACTTCGTCTTTCTCACTCCCAACATCTAAACTCACCCCACCAACCCCAAAACACTCCTATCCTACAACACACTCATTACAACATAAACTCTCCCAGTAGTTCTGTGTACTATTACAGGAAATACGGTACCTAAAATGCGTTACGCAAGAACTAAATACCTACGTACGTATATCAGACGGAATAACCAGACCATATTCAACAAAAAGAGCTGCCCTTACCCACTTCACGATTCTCTTTTCTAAACAACAATGTCTTTCAAGCTTTCGTTTATGGGCTCTGAGTGAACAAAAATCTGCGTTAAACTAGCTATTTACTTTTGTTTTTTTACTTTAATAATAGCGTGCGGGTCATCTCTTAAAAAAAAGTTCCCACAAAAGATGACTGTTAGAAATACTTTACCAATTTATGTAACTTCTGTAATTCAACTAACCTAATCGCTGTGCAGAAAGTATATGAGTCACTGTACCTTCAACTAAATTGTAAAAACAATATTTTAAAAAAATTTAAGAACGACTAGGACTTGAAATTTTGTGCGCCTTTAAACTGTTTTACAGGCATCATTGCTTCTTCTCATTGTTGCAAACGCGAATGTAGAAATGATTATTTAATTTTCTGTCGTAGCATTGCAAAAGCAGTACTTTCGAACTTGTGAAAACCAGTCAACATGACTCCTTTTTTTGTTATTATATTTGAAATTTGTTAGATATCGGCAGTATACAGTCTGGGTTTTGTCGTTAGAATACTTATTTAAAAATTGTATTATTATGACGTTTACTTTCGACTAACGTTTTACTGTAAAAGATAAGCAATAGGTCAACCTCCTACTACGAAATTAGGCTATTATCAGGAATTGCTGTACTGCCTATTACTCAGCATACAGCGAACCCTAATACACTGCACTTACATGATTCACAAATCAAGGACTGATGGATTTACGGTTTCTTGATAACACAACAAATGCATAAATAATACAACCTATTTAGAAAGAATTACCTACTGGTAATACTATCTGGGAAATTTGTCTGATATTTTTGGAAAATATTACTTTTCTGTAGCTCCATAATTCACCACGACGCTCTTATTTATTGTCTAATATTTCTATTTTTTAAAAATGCCTAAAGCACAGTACCAGCAAATTCCTGAAAATTTATGTATCATTTTAATTTAGCTTCATAAAATGATTAAACATTTAAAACAGTTATATATCCTTCCTATATGCCATCTACTGGGCTAAGATCAAGTAGTTGTGCAAAAACGCAGTTGCTCTCTCAGAAATTACTTTTACACATAATCTAACACAAGAACATTAAAAGCAAAATTATAAAATTATATTAATGGAGAAGTGTAAAAGGTGTTTGTTGTAAACATTTAAATCTAGAACGACTTTGGTAAAATCTAGACGCTAGGCCTAAATAGAATCAGGAAAAAGGATAAGATTTTGTCTTGAGTGGACTTAGAGACAGCCCAAAGTATAATTACTATTACCCAAATTTCTAATAAATTACTACAGTGCATTCTTGTGCAGATATAGCAACTTAATGAAGTGGGCACCGGACTGAACTAAAATACACTTAAACCTTAAACCGAAAGTGCAACTTTTTGATTTATTTTAGTAATACCCAATGTCTAAACTATAAAAATAGTCCACTGTTTCTCAAGAAAATTTTGTGTCTCATTTATATGGATTCTTACGGATCGGATAAACCGGATCGAATATCGGATAATTCGGATAACAGATCGGATCAGTTGGCCGTTTTATCCGAACTTAGTTCGGATCGGATAATGATTAATCCGATCCGTTAGGTACTTAACTCGGATCGGATAGCACAGATATCTGACCGAATTGAGCAACGGATATCCGCGGATATCCGAAATTAGAAAAAAAAATTTCTCGTCTTTAAAGATCAAAAAGAGCAAAAATTCAAAAATTGACAATTTTTTGCTAAGTTAAGTGTTTTAAAGCTCAAATTTTATGTTTCTTATATCATTGTGAATTAAGTTGTTCTAATAAACTGACTGCAAAATGCGTTTCAGAGGAAACTACAGTTTAAACCTATGTTTTAGCACGACGGCGCAACTAAACAAAATTTAAAATTATGGTTTTAAACTAACTTCAAAATAGTTCTATCTCTCTGCATTTGTTACTATAGTGTTTACCTTTACACTCATGATATAGTATTTATAATTCTAATGATTGTTAACACACTAAATTACTGAAATTATCATGGCACTATTTTCTAAATTTTTAACCTAAAGTCGGTAAAGAGGCATCTCATAGGCATCGCATCTTTCCAAAAATATAAAATTGCGAAACTGCATTTTTAGAAAGACTGTTAACTGCGGAAAGTGCGGACAAACGGAGTAATTTGCAGTTAAACTATTTAAGGGCAGTAGTAGTAGTAGATATGTTTGGCTCAATGAACTGTAGATACCGGTTTTTGAATCAGAGTATGCCACACTATGCTCCTTATGCGATTAATATAGAACGATGCGGTTTTTGCTTTAAAACATTTTTTAACAGATACGGATTTGCTTTTAGAAAAAATTGGAAAGTTTCAAAAATTCTTTTATATCGACGATATGTATTTTCTAATCCCATTCCTAACAAAGTATACCAACTAGTTCAAAATGACATGAGCTTTTTAATTATTTAAGAAATAATAATGCTAATATTTTATTCAATAATTCCCTCATTGTTGGTGTATTTTCCTTAAAACACAATTTTATATTTTCTGAATCGGATAATTCGGATATCTGCGGATCGGATCGGATCGGATACTAATAAAGTTCAAAACGGATGGGTTGTATATTTATCCGATTCGCAATTGATTCGGATCGGATACAAATAAGATATTTTTATCCTAATGTCTTGGGATAATAGGATCGGATATCGAATCGGATAGACGAATATCCGATCCGTAAGAAACCATACTCATTTATTGCCAACTGTAGAATTTTTTTTCTGGATATGCCCTACTTCATAGATTTTGTATAATTATACAATTACGAAATGCTGTTAGTATGGAGCTCAAATTGCAATGCAAACACCATATTATACACACAATACATATTGTAATTATTAAATTAATTTGACACTTTAATAGAGTTACCTCAAACCTATGTAAACTAAAAACATCATCAGTGTATTTATTGACTGAAACAAGTCACCTACTCATTAAATAAATCTGCTTGTTTATGTCAACTAAAGTCAAGTGTAATAGCAATGACCCTGCATACATTGCTTTCACTCTACGTGCGCAATAGTGCATGGAAAGTGGATTTTATCTACAGTTTGCAAATCATTAGAACTAAGAACAAAATAGGTAGTACACATAAAAAAATTACTGTTCATCGTTTGATAATGCGCGGGTCTCTAATACAATGCGGGTCTAAGAGGTCTCTGAATAGTACGTGGGTCAATTTAACACGCTATCCAACAGCAGAAGGCGGGTCTGTAGTAGTACGCGGGCCTGAGATGTCTTTTGGACATTACTCGAGGCGCATTATTATACGATATACGGTAGCTTAACTGTTGAAATGTAAAATAATAATAGAGTTACCTATCCCGAAAGCACGACGGTGACGCTCCGTTTCGCATTTAAAGTTTTCATAATTTTCGCAGTTCTATATTTACGATTCATTAAAAAACGATTAAGTACGTATAATGAAAACAATAGTATAAATTACGTTTTCTACATTATATTTTAATTTTAATTGTTAGTTAAAATTACCTTGTGTGAGCTTTGAAATATTTAACTTTATAATAATACACAATCAATGTATTTTAGAACATACAAATCTCGTAACCCTGTGCTACAGTTATTATACTGTAATTTATATTTGTTTTTATTGAAGCGACTACAAGCAATAAATAAAATAAAATGTTTGTTTACTTAATTTTGAATCTTGTCTTGTAGTAATTTGACAAACTTAAAATATAAAATATAAATCTTGTCAGACCATGCGTTTATATTTGTAATAAATATGTACTTGGTAACTTACGTCTTGGGAAGAGACAACCGCAATAAGGAAACCAATGCACAGCACAAGCAGAGTTTTTGTTTCAGTTAAACTAGTCATTGTCAACGTCGTTGTTTACGTAAACAACAGGCTGAACAAACAAACTTTTGCTGTCACGACTTTGCTAGAAAAGCAATGTATGTAATTGATTAGGCTTTGACGGGTTTTGTTTGACTAATGCTATTGCAAAATTGTGGTCTCCTTTTATCCTAAAATTTACAAGTGCTCTGCGAAGAGTCGCAATCAGGCCCCTATTGCATAAAACTTACAAGAGCTCACAAGTTCACAAGTTTACAAACTTGTAATCACAAGTGCGCCGATTTGGTTGCATATAAAAATTGTAAACTTGTAAAGTTACAGGTACTTGTACCTGTAATTACAAGCAAAATTACAAGTGTGTGTTGCATAAACGTCCAAAAATTCTACACATTTGTAAAATTGTAAAATATTTTCTACACATGCCCGGACCTATGTAAAGTTTCATTTTAATAGGAAATGGGAAGCAAAAAAATAATAGGAGCTTCTAGAAGTATTGCAATCATAAATTTTATTATTAAACCATAAAACGTGATTTCAAAAATATTTTGAAAAACACGAAAAACGAGTTTATTCATGTAAATACGGAAGTGCATAAAAATGTAAAAAATGTACGACACGTTAAGCTCTGCTGAAGAGCAATATGCAGTACAATTCTTAATCTGAAAGACGTGTGACACATTTCGTTCAAAAATAAAGGAAATAGTTGACTTACTGTATTTTCTTTAATACAACGAGCTGCATTTTATTGAAACTCGGAGGTCTACTCCCCGCCTTGTATTAGTGACCCGTAATGTTAAAGATTAGAGAAGGAACCTCGCGTTCTATTAATGACCCGCGCAGTATTAGCAAAAATACAGTATTTACATTTAAAGTAAAGTTTGTAGTTAATTCTGTGAGATCTAAGCTTTGCATCGGTTGTGTTTACAGTTCATTCTAATGTAGAAATTTACCATAGTATTTTACGTACAAACAGAGTTCATGATAAATTTTTACTAAACGTCTAAAACTTTAGAATGGACACGTTATAACTGTTTGCATAGCGCTAGCAAAGAATTTTGCTGCTATTACACTAAAGTAGGGTCTGTCCTAATGGTGATCGAGGTCATTTCTTTAAAACTTCAAGATGAATAGTAAAGCATGTTGCACCATTGTACTTGTCTGTTAATTCTGTATCTACTAAAAAATATTTGGTGCCAAAAATTAAAGTTTACAAGAGGCACATGTCATTGTCTGAAAAAAGTGAGAAAAATCTCAAAATTCCAGTTGCGATTAAAGTAATCAGTTTAGTTAAGCAAGCATTGGCATTATAGGAAAAGTAGCTTCCTATAGGTGACATAGTTTAAAAAAGTCATTATAACTTCTACTGCAAGCGGGCCGAAGACCGAAGATATGACCCACAAACTACCCGAAGAGCCGAAGACAGAACTGCAATCTACCCGAAGAAGAAATCTGCAAGTGAGCCGAAGACCGAAGAACCGATGCAAGTCAGCCGAAGCCCGAAGACTGCAACCTACCCGAAGACCGAAGACTCTTCGGCTGGGCTGCAATCTAGCCGAAGAAGTGCCATGCAAGTACGCCGAAGCCCGACGTTCTTCTGCAACCTGGCCGAAGAACTTCGGCACAAGCTACCCGAAGACCTTCGTCTGAAACTGCAACCCACCCGAAGAAATTTTTTTGTTAAACGGCTCAATTATTTTTTGGAACAGAAAACACGTGAGTTAACATCCAAAAAATTATAAAATCATCAATAAAATTGTAATGCAATAAATGTTTCACGCTTTTTACTTTTGCGAAAATTAATATTTTATTGTAAGTTGTAAATTAAAATACAATTACAATTAATACTTTCGGAACCTTGATTAGACCCCTAACTAGGATTAAATGACTGACTTAATAGTTACCATGATAACTTTCGTGTAGATACACGATTTTAGCGTAAAACTAAGGCTCAGAACACACTGCAGAAAATAAAGATATTGTATTGTAATTGTATTTACAATTACAATTCCAATTGTAAATGCAATTTTATAAAAATACAATTTTAATTTACAATATTACAGCACTACACAGATAATGATATTTTACAGCGAGGTTATAGGAACTGAATGTGTAAACAACGACCAAGAAGAGTTTACATGCCCCGAAAATTATCTCTACACAAGTTAATGCAGACCATTCAAATTTCTATTTTCAACTGGCATCCT